>PVIY010013777.1:5956-58401 GCA_004026745.1 Myrmecophaga tridactyla | reverse complement strand
TAAGATGGAATATTATGCAGCTGTAAGACAAAATAAAGTTATGAAGTATGTAACAACATGAATGGACCTTAAGGACATTATGCTGAGTGTGATTAGCCAGAAATAAAAGGACAAATACTGTATGGTCTCACTGATATGAACTGACATCAGTGAATAAACTTGGAATATTTTGTTGGTAAGAGAGACCATCAGGAGATAGAAATAGGGTAAGATATTGGAGCTGAAGGGATACAGATTGTGCAACAGGACTGAATACAAAAACTCAGAAATGGACAGCACAGTATTACCCAACTATAATAAAATTATGTTAAAACACTGAATGAAGCTGCATGTGAGAATGATAGAGGGAGGAGGGCTGGTATAATCTAGGAATGCCTAGAGTGTATAATGATAGTGACTAAATGTACAAATTAAAAAAATGTTTTTGCATGAGGAAGAACAAAAGAATGTCATTACTGCAGTGTGCTGAAAACAGATGGTAATTAATATTTAAAAATTTCAACTTATGTGTGAGACTAAAGCAAAAAATGTTTATTTGGTACAAATTTATATTTTGACTAGTGCATCTCCTAATATAACTTATGCAGATAGTTGGCTGAACACTGTAAGTACATAGAACTTTGGGTAGGACATGAGATTTTGATGGTTTGTCCAGGTGATGCCCTGATGAATCCCAGAGTGATATGATCAGTGAGTGGAAAAGTATTTGCAAAGTCCCCTTCAGGGAATGGCGAGAACAGGAGAAAACTCAACTTCCCCAAGTTGAATTCTTGATATTCTCACAAGCAGTGTGGACAACCAAAGCTATAGGCTGAGCCCCCAGTCTTGGGGTTTGTTCATATGAACCTTAACCCCACATGGGATAGGTCAAGCCTACTTAAAATTAGGCCTAAGTCACCCCCAAGAGAATCTCTTTTGTTGCTCAAATGTGGCCTCTCTCTCCAGCCAACACAAGAAGCAAACTCACCACCCTCTCCCTGTCTACATGGGACATGACTCCCAGGGGTGTGGATCTTCCTGGCAATGTCGGACAGAAATCCCAGAATGAGCTGAGATTCAGCATCAAGGCGTTGAGAAAAACTCTAGAATGAGCTAAGACCAAAAGGGGAAAGAGTGAAATGAGACAAAGTGTCAATGGCTGAGAGATTCCAGAGTCGAGAGGTTATCCTGGAGGTTACTCTTACACATTAAGTAGATATCACCTTGTTATTCAAGATGTAGTGGAGAGGCTGGAGGGAACTGCCTGATAAGGTAGAGCTGTGTTCCAATAGCCATGTTTCTTGATGATGATTGTATAATGATATAGCTTTCACAATGTGACTGTGTGATTGTGAAAACCTTGTGTCTGATGCTCCTTTTATCTACCTTGTCGACAGATGAGTAGAACACATGGAATAAAAATAAATAATGGGGGAACAAATGTTAAAATAAATTTAGTTTGAAATGCTAGGGAGGGGTAAGGGGTATGGTATGTAAAAATGTTTTTTTTCTGTTTTTGTTTTATTTTTCTGTTGTCTTTTTATTTCTTTTTCTGAATTGATGCAAATGTTCTGGGAAATGATCATGATGATGAATATGCAAGTATGTGATGATATTGTGAATTGCTGAGTGTATGTGTTGGGAATGTTTGTGTTTCTTTCTTGTAATTTTTTTTTAATTAATAAAAAACTTTTTAAAAATCTATAGCAAAGCCACGAGACCTAATAAATGAGTACAGCAAAGTGGCAGGGTACAAGAAAAACACCCAAAAATCAGGAGTGTTTCTATACACTAATAATGAGCAATCTGAGAAGGAAATTTTTAAAATTCCATTTATAATAGAAACCAAGAGCATCAAAGATTTAGGAATGAATTTAACCAAGTATGCAAAAGACCTATACACAGAAAACTACAAGAAATTGCTAAAAGAACATACGATGGGATATTATGAGTAGTGAGATGAAATGATGTTCTGAAGCACATGACAAGATGGATGAGCCTTGAGGACGTAATGCTGAGTGAAATAAGCCAGGCGCAAAAGAATAGATACTGCATGATTCCACTTTTATGATCACGGTAAAGGTAAAATTGGAGGCATATAATACGGAATATAGGGGACATAGAAATATGTAGAAGCTAGAGATGGATAAATGGTTAGCTAATGAGGTTGAACTCAAATGTAAAAGAATAGATAGAAGTGAAGGCAGTTCTCTAGTGGGTCTATAAGTAATATTACCATAGTGAAGGGGAACATGATTGAAAGAGGTTGTATGAACCTATATGTACCACTGACTAACACTAGAAATATAAATTAGTTCTTGCAAAAACTACTTCAAAGGTATAATTTGTATACAAAAAATATTAAGTCCAGGGTACAGGGGGAAAACTGCTATTGCATGCTATGGGCTATGTTTACGAGGAAAACATCAGCAGAACCACAGCAACAGCAGGGATAAATAATGGGGGGAGAGGCAAGAGTTAAGGGGAGGCTTAGATTTCCTATTTGGTGAGGGTGTGTTTATTGGTTATCTTTCTCTTGGGAACAATGAAATTATCTAAAATTGTGAGTGCTGATGGACTATGGACTTTGGGCATTATACATGAGGCCTAATGAATGGAGGTGGTTGAAGGATGCACTGACTGAGAAGAAGATTGGCAAAAGACAGTGTATACATATGATCGAATATTGAGCTCCTACAAAAAGGAACAGAATCATGAGGCATGCAATGATGTGAGGAAACCTCTAGGACATTTGGTGAGGAAAATAAGCCAGAAACAGAAGAACAATTATTGTATGGTCTACTTTAGAAAATGCTTATAAGAAAACAGGGTCCTAGATTGCAAGCTCTTATAGCAGACACATTTAGTCCAGAGTGGTAATTATTATTTCTGGAGTTTGAGAGGCTGCTTTATACATGTATAACCTGGTATTTAGAGATAAGGATGAAGCTGGTCACATAGGGATTAAGATAATGCAGAGCACAGGGATAAGGAAGACATTGTCAGTATTTTAGAACTGCACCTACTCTTTGAGACCGAACAAAGAAAGGTTTATTTTATCCAGAACGTAAATTTTTTGTAGTACATAATCTAACTCAACCTGTTTGGATAGATCATTTGAACCATCAAAATACAGGGAGCCCAGAATAAGAATGAGGGCATTTAATCCTGTGTAGCTTAATGTAATGCCTGGATATATCCTAGAATACATTAAGCAGATAATCAAAAAGTATTGGCAAAGTCCCTTGAGGGATGGGGAAAAAAAAAATGGAACTATTAAACTTTACCACCAGGGAAACCCCCGAGACTGTGTGAAACATTAGGGACACCAAAATCAATAGGCCAAGCCATTGATCTCGAAGCTTGCTTTTGTGAAGCGTTTGTATATAGCGGAGAAACTTAGCCTACCTATACATATGCCTAAGAGTTACTTCTTGAGCACCTCTTTTGCTGCTCAGGTGTGGCCTCTCTCTCTCTAAGCCCAACTCTGCAAGAGAAACCATTGCCGCACCCCACTCCCCATGTGGAACATGACATCCAGGGGTGAAAGTCTTCCTGGTGGCATGGGAAATGACTCCCAGGGATGAGTCCAGACCTGGCACCATGGGATCAACAATTCCATCCTGACTAAAAGGGGGAAAAGAAATGTAACTAATAGAGTATCAGTGGCTGAGAGAGTTCAAATAGAGTTGAGAGGCTACTCTGGAGGTCACTCTTATGGAAGCTTCAGTTAGACATTGCTACCTATCATAATTTGCCAAACCCCAATCAAAACCATTCCAGACAATCCTAAAGAACACTTAGGGCAATATATAAGATTCTATAAAGGTTCCATGCACTAGAGTAACTTTCCAGAAACCTATAACCTCCAGATGGGTCCCTACACCTCTAGGTCCTGAAACCTAGAGAGGCCAGCTTCTCCAGAACATCAGCTAGTTCCATCTCCCTACCCCATATTATTGACAGCCCCTTCCAACATGAAAAACTTAGAATGGCCATAGCCCAAATACCCCTAAAGAGTGGTATAGAAAGATCAAAGGTGATGGTGGATTTATACAGAGAAGGTAGGGTTTAACAAATGAATATGATTGCTGAATCATTAAATTGATGTTTCTTTTAGTCTCTAGTACCTTAAAGCACCTAGAAGTAAAAACCTAAAATTTTAACCCATACCAAACTCTGAAATCTGTTCTATAACTAATTGTTGTGCTGTGCTTTGCAATTTATTGTTTTTTTTTGTATATATGTTATTTTTCACAAAGAAGGGAAAAAAATGGATTGTGATGGTAAAAAAATATATTTCATCTTTCTAGCCTCCTATATTCAGGAACAGCTAGAAAGAAAAGTCTGAGATGATGGTTTGGTAGCCCATGACCAACTCTGGGCTCTGTCCTATAATTACGTGTTAAAGACTGCTTTGAAAACTATTGCTTTTGCTTTGCTTTGCTTTGTATATATGTTACACTATACACTTTAAAAAGTTAAAAAAAAAAAGATATTGCTAAATCATGGAAAACCTAAATAAACAGAAGGGCATACCATGTTCATGGATTGTAAGACTAAATAGAGTTAGATGTCAATTCTAATTGACACATAAACTGATACATAGATTCAATGCAATATCAATTAAAATAGCAACAACTTATTTTGCAGAAATAGAAAAACCATTAACCAAATTTATTTGGAAGGGAAGGGTGCCCTGAACAGCTAAAAATATCTTGAGAAAGAAAAATGACCTAAGAGGTCTCACACTACCTGACTTTAAAGCATATTATAAAGCTACAGTAGTCGAAACAGCATTGTACTGGCATTAAGACAGATATAGTGACCCATGGAATTAAACAGAGTGTTCAGATATAGATAGACCCTCTCATCTATGGTTAACTGATCTTTGATAAGGCAGTCAAGCCAACCCACCGGGGACAAAACAGCCTCTTCAATAAACTGTGCTTGGAGAATTGGATATCCGTATGCAAAAGAATGAAAGAGGATCCATATCTCACACCCTGTACGAAAATTAACTGAAAATGGATTCAAAGACCTAAACCTCAGAGCTAAAACCATAAAACTTTTAGGAGAAAATGTAAGGAAATACATTATAAAACTTGTAATACAAGGGGGTTTCCTGGACCTTACACACAAAGCATGAGCATTGAAAAAAGAACTAGATAAATGGGAACTCCTCAAAATTAAACATGTTTGTGCATCAAAGAACTTTGTCAAGAAAGTGAAAGGACAGCCTATGCAATGGGAGAAAATACTTGGAAACCACATATCAGATAAGGGTTCAGTGTCTAGAATATATAAAGAGATCCGTCAACTCAATAAGAAAGAGACAAACAACCCAATTTAAAAATGGGCAAAAACATGAACAGACAGTTCTCAGAAGTGGAAATAAAAATGGCTAAAAGACACATGAAAAGACGTTTAAGTTTCCTAGCTATTAGGGAAATGCAAATCAAAACCACAATGAGATATCATCTGACACCTACAAGAATGGCCATTATCAAAAAACAAAAAAGTCCTGGAGAGAATGTGGAGAAGCTAAATATAGAACTGCCATATGATCCAGCAATCCCATTACTACCTATATATATTCAGAGGACCTGAGGGCAAGGATACAAACAGACATTTGCACACCAATGTTTATCACAGCATTATTTACACTGTCAAGAGATGGAAACAGCCCAAATTGTCCATCAATGGATGAGTGGCTGTGCTGGCTTGAAATGATGTATGTACTCTAGAAAAGCCATGTTTTAATCCTAATCCCATTTTGTAAAGGCAGCCCTTTCTTCTAATCCCTATTCAATACTGTATGTTTGAAACTGTAATTAAATCATCTCCCTGGAGATGTGATTTGATTAAGAGTGGTTGTTAAGCTGGATTAAGTGGAGACATGTGTCCACCCATTTGGGTGGGTCTTGAATCCTATAAAAGAGGAAACATTTTGTAGAAAGTAGGGGATTCAGAGAGAGCAGAGCAGAACAACATAGCCACGAGAAGCAGAGAGTCCACCAGCCAGCGACCTTTGGAGATGAAGAAGGAAAATGTCTCCTGGAGAGCTTCATGAAACAGGAAGCCAGGAGAGGAAGCTAGCAGATGACACTGTGTTCTCCACATGCACTTCCATTTGAGAGAGAAGCCCTGAACTTAATCGGCCTCCTTGAACCAAGGTTATCTTTTCCTGGATGCCTTTGATTGGACATTTCTATAGACTTGCTTCAATTGGGGCATTACCTTAGCCTTAGAACTGTAAAGTAGCAACTTATTGAATTCCCCTTTTTGAAAAGCCATTCGTTTCTGGTATATTGCATTCTGGCAGCTAGCAAACTAGAACAGTGGCAAAACAAGCTGTGGTACATCTACATATGATGGAATATTATGCAACTATAACATAAAATAAAGACATGAAGCATGTAACAAGGTGGATGAGACTTGAGGTAATTATGTTGAGTGAAATTAGCCAGAAACAAAAGGGCAAATACTGTATGGTATCACTGATATGAAATAAAATGAATGAATGACCGTGGAGAATTTCAGTTAAGAACAGAGGTCAACAGGAGATAGAAACTGGGTAGAGATTGGGTAATTGGAGCTGAAGGGATACAGATTGTGCAACAGGACTGACTGTAAAAATGCAGAAATGAATAGCACAATACAGCCTGATTTTAGCACAACAATGTAAGTACACTGAATAAAGCTGAATGTGAGAAGGATAGAGGGAGAAGGGCGGGGGGCACGTATGAAACCACAAGGAAAGATAGAGAATAAAGACTGAGACAGTATAATTTAGGAATGCCTAGAATGGGCAATGATGTTGATTAAATGTACAAAGAAAAAAATGTTTTCTGCATGAGGGAGAACAAATGAACGTCAACATTGCAAGGTGATGAAAATATAAATGGTATATGGGAAAAAGTACAATCGATGCAAGCTAGGGTCTATAGTCAACAATAACATTGTAATAGGTTTCCACTGAATGGAACAAAGGCATTATGCCAAAACAAAATGTTAACAGGTAGGGGACATGGGAAAGGGGTATGGATTCTTTGTGGAAGAAAAGGAAACGTCTTCAGATACATTATGGTGGTGAAGGCATGTCTATACACTTAAGCTGGGTTGTATGATGTTGAATAAAATTGTTTAAAAATGAACAGAGAGAAACTAGTGCTGGAGAAAATGTGAAGAAAGAGATGTACTTATTCACAGTTGGTAGGGAAGCTGAGAGGTGCAGCCCCTTGGAGGGCAGTGTGGTGGTTCCACAGGAGGCTAGGGGTGGGTTTGCCATATGATCCTGAAACCCCTTTGCTCACTGTATTCCTGGAGGAACTGAGTTTGGGAAAAGGAATGGACATTTGCACACTGGTGTTTCTGGTGGCAGTGTTCAAGATCCGCAATGGATGGGGGTGGCCTAAGTGTACAATGACTGAGGAATGGAAGGGGAGCTGTGGTGTACACATGCAATGGATTACTGTCCAGCCGCAAGACGGAATGAAGTTGTGAGGCATGCCACCAGGTGAATGAACCTTAAGGACTGTATGTTAAACAAAATGTCAGAAACAAAAAGACAAATACTACCATGCCTCACTCATATGGACTAACTATAATATAAAAGCTCGGTGAACTGAAGTCAAGAGCATGGGCTATCAGGTTGGGGCCTGTTATAAAGAGTCCTAGATTGTAAATTCTTTCAGCAGTCACATACATGTAGGAGTTGTAACTGTTAAATTTCTAAATTCTGAGATACTGAGCTGTTTGTTTATAACATGGTCGTTCCCAGAAACTCTGGGTATTTATGTGACACCTGAGACTCAAATTAGCACTCTGAAGCTATGAATCACAGTACCCCATACAAAAACTATTTAAAAAGTTTAAAAAGGGATTTGACTTCATGTAGAGATATGAGTGAAGCTGATCTGGATAGGACTAAAGTTAATCAGAATACAGGGTAAAGGATGATACCGTCCATATTTTTAAACTACAACTTCTGTGTAAGACCAAAGGGAGAGATATTTATTTGGCATTTCCTAATTTCATTTGTATACTCAGCTTAGCTGAACACCATAAGTACATGGAATCTTGAACAGGGCGTGAGACTTTGTTGGTCTGTCCAAGTAATACGATGCCCCCGATATATATCAGAGTAATCTGGGCAGTGAATAAAGAAGTATTTCCAAAGTACCCGTGAGTGACTGGGGAGAAAGGAGGAAATATTAAACTTCCCCATTTGGGTAATTCCTGATATTCTTGCAAGCAGTGGGGACAACTAAAGCTACAGGCTGAGCCCTCAATCTTAGGGTTCACCCTGTGAAACTTATCCCTGCAAAGGATAGGTTAAGCCTACATAAAATTAGGCCTAAGAGTCGCCCCCAGAGAACCTCTTTTGTTGCTCAGATGTAGCCTCTCTCTTTCTAAGCCAATTTGGCGGGTGAACTCACTGCCCTTCCCCACTATGTGGCACATGACTACCAGGGGTGGAAATCTCCCTGGCAAGGTGGAACAGAACTCCTGGGATGAGCCAGGACCTGGCATAAGGGATTGAGAAAACCTTCTTGACCAAAAGGGGGAAGAGAGAAATGAAACAAAATAAAGTTTCAGTGGCTAAGATACCTCAAAGAGAGATGAGAGTTATTCTGGAGGTTGTTCTTATGCACTATATAGACATCCCTTGTTAGTTTATAGTGTACTGGAATGGCTGGAGGGAAGCACCTGAAACTACTGAGGTATGTGCCAGTAGCCCTGATTCTTGAAGACGATCATATATAAAGATATCACTTTTATAATGTGACTGTGTGATTGTGAAAACCTTGTGTCTGATGCTCCTTTTATCCAGGGTATAGACAGATGAGTAAAAAATATATAGATAAAAAGTAAATAATAGGGAGATAAAGGGTAGAATAAATTGGGAAGAATGAAATACTGGTGATCAGTGAGAGGGAAGGGTAAGGGGTATGCGATATATAAGTTTTTTCTTTTTATTTCTTTTTCCGGAGTGATACAAATGTCCTAAAATGATCATGGTGATGAATCCACAACTATGTGATGATACTGTGAGCCACTGATTGCCCACCATGTATGGACTGAATGTGTGTGAAGATTTGTCAATAAAAATATTTTTAAGAAGTAAAATATAGAAAAAGTGAGGACCAAGATGGCGGCTTAGCAAGGTGCAGGATTTAGTCCGTCCTCCAAAGCAGCTAATAAATAGCCAGGAACAGTACAGAACAACTGCTGGGGCCACGTCAGTGACTGGACATGCAGTGTACATCAGTCTGGACCAGGTGGACCAGCTGTGAGCCTACCTAGAACTGGAAGTCCCCCAAGCATGGTGGCCGGTGCCCCTCCCCACAGGCTGCTTCGCAGAGAGAGAAGGAAAGAGTTTACCAGCACAGGGGCTGAGTGCACCCAAACGCTAATTGTGGAATTAATTAACAAATTCTGAGTACTAAAAATAGGCCCCCAGCTCAGCTGAACCTCGACTAAAAGCAGAGGTTGCTGATTTTGCCCTGGCACAGAGGGGGCAGGGCTGACAGAAAAAGAGAAAAAAAGAAGAAAAAAAAAAAAAAAAACAGAGGGTTTTTGGATTTGAAAAAGTCTGGGCCTTGAAGGAAAGGAGGGGCACACAGGACCTGGAGATACACAGAGCAACGTACCAACTTAAGCTCTTGATTGGCAAACCTAAAGAATAGGGTTCCTGCTCTGAAAAGGGTTTTTCTCTTTTGTTTTGGTGGCTGTGTTTCTATGGCTTGACGGCTCTTCGGATACAGCTGCAAGGCTTCTCGGGCTCCACTGCCCCAGGCATAGGCAGAATTAAGCTGGTTTGAGTGTTTCTCTGGAGGTTGTGCCTTCCCAAGGAGAGGGGTGGGGCCCAGCTCAGGTGGAATCCCTCCCTCAAGGAGTTCAGACCCCAGGGTCTGGAAAATGAAGCAATTAAAGCCAGCCTACAATTTCTCCTCTGTCTCCACCACGCCCCAGCAGGGAGAGTCTGCTGAAGTTACAAGTATTATATCACCTTATGTTGGTGAGAACCACAGGCAGACAAGCACCACATACTGGGCAGGAAAGGAAAAACAGAGTCCAGTGGCTTCACAGGAAAGTCTTTCAACCTGTTGGGTCTTACCCTCAGGAAAAACTGCTGCAGGTGACTCTTTCCTCCTGACAGGAGGCCAGTTTGGTCTGGGATAATCTGGCTGGGGTCTATAATACCTAACTAGACCCTCCTAAGGTGGGGGAAAAAGGCACCAAACAGGCAGGGCAAGAAACAAGAACACAAGAACTGAAAAATTCTGAACTGTTAAAATCTAAGCTAGAGGACTAGAATAAGCTAAACTGAATGTCAAAGAACAGAAAAACAACAAAGTCGTCCAGCAAGAAAATCCTAGGTAAAAAAAGTGAAAACAATCTCCAGAATAAACTAATTATGGTAATTAAATGCCTAGGCACCAGCAAAAAATAACTAATCACACTAGGAAAATTGAAGATATGGCCCAAAGGAACAAACCAACAACTCAAATGAGATACAGGAGCTGAAACAATTAATTCAGAATGTCCAAACAGACGTGGAAAACCTCATCAAAAATCAAATCAATGAATTGAAGGAGGATATAAAAAAGGCAAGGAATGAACAAAAAGAAGAAATCAAAAGACTGAAAAAACAAATCACAGAAATTATGGGAATGAAAGGCTCAACAGAAGAGATGAAAAAACAATGGAAACCTACAATGTCAGATTTCAAGAGGCAGACAATAGGATTAGTGAACTGGAGGATGGAACATCTGAAATACAACAAGCCAAAGAAAATATATGGAAAAGAATAGAAAAATATGAGCAGGGACTCAGGGAACTGAATGACAGCATGAAGCGCACAAATATATGTGTTGTGGGTGTCCCAGAAGGAGAAGAGAAGGGAAAAGGAGGAGAAAAACTAATAGAGGAAATTATCACTGAAAATTTCCCAACTCTTATGAAAGACTTAAAATTACAGATCCAAGAAGTGCAGCGTACCCCAAACAGAAGAGACGTACTCCAACACTTACTAATCAGAATGTTAAATGTGAAAGAGAAAGAGAGACCCTTAAAGCAGCAAGAGAAAAGCAATCCATCACATACAAGGGAAGCCCAATAAGACTATGCACAGATTTCTCAGCAGAAACCATGGAGGTGAGAAGACAGTGGAATGATATATTTAAATTACTAAAAGAGAAAAACTGCCAACCAAGAATTCTATATCCAGGAAAACTGTCCTTCAAAAATGAGGGAGAAATTAAAACATTTTCAGTCAAAAAAATCACTGACAGAATTTGTGACCAAGAGACCGGCTCTGCAAGAAATACTAAAGGGAGTACTAGAGACAGATATGAAAAGACAGGAGAAAGAGGTGTGGAGAACAATGTAGAAATGAAGACTATGAGTAAAGGTAAAAAGAAGAAAAATCAGATATGACACATAAAATCCAAAAGGCAAAATGGTAGAAGAAAGTACTGCCCATACTCTAATAACAGTAAATGAATTAAACTTCCCAATCAAAAGACACAGACTGGCAGAATGGATTAAAAAACAGGACCCATCTATATGCTGTCTACAGGAAATGCATCTTAGACCCAAGGATAAACATAGGTTGAAAGTGAAAGGTTAGGAAAAGATATTTCATGCAAATAACAATCAGAAAAGAGAGGAAATGCTATACTAATATCCAACAAATTAGACTTCAAATGTAAAACAGTTAAAAAAAGACAAAGAAGAACATTATGTATTAATAAAAGGAATAATTCAACAAGAAGACATAACAATCATAAATATTTATGCACCAAGCCAGAATGCTCCAAAATCCATAAGGCAAACACTGAAAAGAGAAATAGACACATCTACCATAATAGTTGGAACTTCAATTCTGCACTCTCATCAATAGACAGAACATCTAGACAGAGGATCAATAAAGAAACAGAGAATTTGAATAATGCAATAAATGAGCTAGACTTAACAGGCATTTATAGAACCCCACAACAGCAGGATATACCTTTTCTCAAGTGCTCATGGATCATTCTCAAGGATAGACCATATGCTGGGTCACAAAGCAAGTCTCAAATTTTAAAAGATTGAAATCATACAAAACACTTTCTCAGATCATAAAGGAATCAAGTTGGAAATCAATAATATGCAGAGTGCCAGAAAATTCACAAGTATATGGAGGCTCAACAACACACTCTTGAACAACCAGTGGGTCAAGGAAGAAATTGCAAGAGAAATCAGTAAATATCTTGAGGCAAATGAAAATGAAAACACAACATATCAAAATGCAAATCGAAACCACAATGAGATATTACCTTACATTCACCAGAATGGCCATTATCAATAAAACTTAAAACAACAAGTGCTAGAGAGGATGTTGAGAAAGAAGCACACTTATCCACTGTTGGTGGGAATGTCAAATGTTACAACCACTGTGGAAGGCAGTTTGGCCATTCCTCAGGAAGCTAAGTATAGAATTGCCATATGACCTGGCAACACCATTGCTAGGTATCTTCTCAGAGGACATGAGGGCAAAGACACAAATAGACATTTGCACACCAATGTTTATAGCAGCATTATTTACAATTGCAAAGAGATGGAAACAGCCCAAATGTCCATCAACAGACGAGTGGCTAAACAAGCTGTGGTATATATATATATTCCATACACGATGGAATATAATGCAGCTGTAAGACAGAATGAAGTTATGAAGTATGTAACATGGATGGACCTTAAGGACATTATGCTGAGTGAGATTAGCCAGAAATAAAAGGACAAATACTATATGGTCTCACTGATACGAACTAACATTAATGAATGAACTTGGATAATTTCAGTTAAGAACAGAAGTCATCAGGAGATAGAAATAGGGTAGATATTGGGTAATTGGAACTGAAGGGACACAGATTGGACAATGGGACTGACTAAAAATTCAGAAATGGGTAGCACAATACTACCTAACTGTAGTACAATAATATTAGAACACTGAATGAGGCTGAATGTGAGAATGATAGAGGGAGGAGGTCTAAGGGCACAAATGAAATCAGAAGGAAAGATAGACAATAAAGACTGAGATGGTATAATCTAGGAATGTCTAGAGTATATAGTGACTAAATGTACAAATTTAAAAATGTTTTGCATGAGAAAGAACAAAGGAATGCCAATAATGCAGGATGCTGAAAATAGATGGTAATTAATATTTTAAAACTTTAACGTATGTGTGAGACTAAAGCAAAAAATGTTTATCTGGTACAAAATTTATACTTCGACTAGTGCATTTCCTAATATAACTTATGTGGACAGCTTAATTGAACACTATAAGTACATGGAACTTTGTGTAGGGAATGAGATTTTGTAGGTTTGTCCAGAGTGATGCCTCAATAAATCCCAGAAGGATTTGAACAGACAACAAAAAACTGTTTGCAAAGTCCCCTTGGAGGGATGGTAAGAAAGGGGGAAAATTCAACTTCCCCAAGTGGAGAATCCTTGATATTTTCACATGCAGTGGGGACAATCAAAGCAATAGGTTGAACCCCCAATCTTGGGGGTTGTTCATATGAAACTTAACCCCACATGGGATAGGCTAAGCCTACTTAAAATTAGGCCTAAGAGTCACCCCCAAGAGAACTTCTTTTGTTGCTCAGATGTGGCCTCTCTCTCCCAGCCAACATGACAAGCAAACTCCCTGCCCTCCCCCTCTCTACATGGGACATGACTCCCAGGCGTGTGGATCTTCCTGGCAACGTGGGACAGAAATCCCAGAATGAGCTGGGACTCAGCACCAAGGGATTGAGAAAACCTTCTTGACCGAAAGGGGAGAGAGAGAAATGAGACAAAATAAAGTGTCAATGGCTGAGAGATTTCAAACAGAGTCGAGATGTTATCCTGGAGGTTATTCTTACGCATTAAATCAATATCACCTTTTTAGTTAAGGCATAACAGAGAGGCTGGAGGGAACTGTCTGAAAATGTAGAACTGTGTTCCAGTAGCCATGTTTCTTGAAGATGACTGCATCATGATTTAGCTTCGCAGTGTGACTGTGTGATTGTGAAAACCTTGTGTCTGATGCTTCTTTTATCTACCTTATGGACAGATGAGTAAAACGTGGATTAAAAATAAATAAATAATAGGGGGAACAAATGTTAAAATAAATTTAGTAGAGTGAAATGCTAGTGATCAGTGAAAGGGACGGGTAAGGGGTATGGTATGTATGTATATATTTTTCTGTTTTCTTTTTATTTCTTTTTCTGAATTGATGCAAATGTCCTAAGAAATGATCATGATGATGAATATACAACTATGTGATAAAAAAGAATGTTCACGTTGTATGTTGATTGGTTTTATCAATAAATTTTTTTTAAAAAAAGTAAAATATAATATTTTGAAATGGACTTCAAAAGATCACTGTGAGAATTAACCAAACAGAATGATTTATATGAAAGTGCCTGGTGCACATCAAACATTCCACCAATGTCCGTTTCCCCTGACTTCTGGAAACATTCAGCAACACTGCCCCTAAGGACTCTGCAAACCTCCCTATAACTTCACAGCCACCTTCCACACCAGTCAGCGTCAGGAACAGACGGAAGCCCACCTTGAGGGTAGAAGCACCCCCACCTCTGTTCCTTGGCATAATCCCAGACAACTGCCAGGAGGTCCCAGGCACCGCACGAGTGCTTGAGAACAGACTGTGTAAGAAGGAGGAGGCACGGCTGTCTCTGCAGAGAAGTGTGAGAGCCCCCACCCTCCTGGCCCTGAAATGCGCAAAATCCTCCACCGTTGTTGGAAGGGCTTGAATTCTTTCAATCCAAAATATTTGGTTTTGTGTTTACCTTTGTTCTGGGCAACAAAAGAGCAACCCACCGACAACAACAGAAATGCTGGGTTCTACTCTAGATCCCTTTAGCAGGGGGTCATCCAGAGGGCTCCCATCATCAGCAGTTCCTCCTCAACCGCCTAGAGGGAAAGCTGCCCACGCTACTTGTCAACCACTCCAGGAACAGGGACCCCACCCCACAAAACACACATAGTTAGTAGAGTGATGTGCTCAGAGGGGGAGCCAGGTTAGAGCACCTAGGACTTTGGGGAGCAGGGAGGGCTGGATTTGTAAGTAGTGTGGTCTAGCGTTCGAAGTTCTGACCTAATAAACACTCCTCGGGGTGAGGCCTTTCCTGATGAGGAAAGTCACCATTGTCACTTGCTTATTTATCCGTTCACAGTTTCTTCTCTGTGTGCCCCAGGAGAACGAAAGCTCAACGAAGCCTGGCAGGATTTAGCCTACTTTGTTCAAAGCCACGATGCACCAACACTGCAGGGACTCAGTCAATGTTTACTGGGTGGAGACAGAGGAAGGCCTCAAAATTCCCAAAGCTAGAGTCATCCACGGCTTGAAGAAATGAGTGGCCAGTCTCCTGTGCGCCTGGCCCTGAGCTGGGCACTGGGGAGCCAGAGAAGCAGCAACCCAGTCCCCTGCCCTCGGGAAGGCCTGGGGAGTCACCCAGGCGCTCCGGGCCACCCTGACGCCCACACTCACCACTGCTCCAGCCACTCCACAGCCACCCAGCCTCTTGCCCTTTAGTCTCCACACAGCCTGGGTGTGGTGAGGCTGTGCCATGGCCCTTTATGACGAGACGCAGCCCAGAGCCCAGCAGGTGGAAGAGGGGCTGTGACCCAGAGACCCTCCCCAGTGAGTGCAGACCCCGCCTCTCACCCAGTCATGCAGGAGGGCCGAGTGCCTCCCCCAGCCCCTGCTGACCTCAGATACTGTGCAGAAGTTTAGCCGAGGGCCCAGAGACAGATCAGCTCAACAGTGGGGCCTTGCGATAGGGTGAGGTGGTCGCCAAGGCAGCCGCAAGCAAGGTGGCCTGGCCAGTGGAGCAGTTAGTGAGCTCCACTTCAGTCCTCCCCACGCCTGCAGAGTAGGGCCGGCCTCACGGCACTCCAGCACCGGGCATCTGAGCAGGGCCTCTGTGCACCTGTCTTCTCAGGTCCGCACACGCCAGGAGAAGTGACCCAGGTCCATCCACGCTGAAGGCAGAGGAAGGGGAGATAAGGGCAGGGGTTTGCTCCACGTGCCCTCAACCGAGTCCCCAGCCACCTGATGTCCACAAGCAGCATTACTCCAGGTCTGCGCCTGCCTGCACCAAGACACTGCGCAGTCCATTGCACAGCTGGTGCCTGGTGCATCACAATGCCACTTAGGCCCTGTACCCAGGCCAGGCACCTAAAGCCCGTTACAACTGGCCGGCAGTGTGCAGGCTGCTTTCAGCTCTGCAGCAATGCCCCTGGCTATTAGGAAGCAGTTCTTGGAAAGTAAAGAAAGCAAGAACTTCCTCTCTGTTCAAACGAGTAAGTATCCATCATCCCCGCACTGACAGAGACTAGGCCTCCGGCCAACAAAGCCAGCTACAAGTCACTGTCCTGAGATGGCAGGACAGAGAGCAGAGTCAGAGAAGCCCCACTGAAGCCCAGCTCCTCCTGAGGCCGACGGGTGGCTCTGGGTAATTTACTTGCCCTTGTTTCTGGGAATGCCCGGTGACCCCCTGGGCCTAGACAGAATTCCTTCTAGGAATGGCTGGAAGTCAATGTCTTCTCCTAAGTGTACTCAACATGGAGAACAAAGATGCTGATGGAGGCAGGGTTAGGGGCAGGACACAGGTCAGACTCCAGGTCCTCCAGACATTGTTTTCAAGATGCACCATCTTCAAATACTGTGCTTCAGGCACATGTGATAATTACACTTTTAAACCGAGGATAGTATTTGGTTTTCAAATTATATTAAATCTCCAAAATATCTTCCCTGAGCTCTAGAAAAGGCTCTTCATCCAACAGAAAACAGGATTAACTTTAGTGAGATCAGAAGCTGAAATCCATCTCAGATGCTTAAAAGACAGAACAGACGGGCTGACGCCAAGGCCAGCGCACGGCTCCCACACGGCCAGGCACGGGAAGGGGCCACACTTAACCCCGGCAGCAACATGTGGTTCCAAGCTGAAATGTCTCTCAGTGGCCTGTCCGGTATTTTCCTTTAGTCAGTAATCATGAAAAAGACACCAACTCTTCTGTCATAATCAAACCTTATTTCCTGAGTGGTGCATTATTGTTTGCACAACACTTCACCAAAAGGTAGATATTATTACCTCTAATATCACGTACACAGCATGCCTTTTTAACCAACCTTTCTTTACATCTCACTTTTTCCCTCCAGGGCCCTTATAAACTTGCTCCTCTGGAATTCAAGGCCCTTAGTTGAAGTCCCCTTGTCCACTAAATTTCACATCATGTCGCATCACTGTCTGAATCCAAGATTGCCAGTGCTTTAGGGTGGTGGCTTTCAAACTAGTTTTTAGCAGCAAGACCCTTTTCAATGCCTCTTTAAGCAATTTTCAATTTGGCAATTGATACAAGATCAGGACTGCTCTAGCTCAGGTGGATGGGGCCCTGCCGGCCTCCCTCACTGACCGCCACACCCCACCCTCTCACCCTCCAGCCCCAGCCCCCAGCCCTGCGGATTCGCCCGGGACTCAGTTTAAAACTTCAGGGTCAGGATATCCAAGGTACTGTGTCAAATGCTGCTTAAACTAAAGGTCACGGTTGTGAGAGGGCGGGGCAGGGCACACAGGATCTGCAGTCACAGGTGTCTGAGAGCAAACTACTCTGCCATGTAGCTCGGTTCAGGGTGACTCCCTAAACTCTGTGCCTGGCATCTGCAGGATGAGTCACCCTAAGATTCCAACGAATGAACATGCTCACCTAGCATATGCAGTCAACCCTCGGGAAAGGGACAGGGCTGCTGCAGGTGGGCCTGGAGCCTTGGCACCTGGAGTAGCAGGTACAGCCCACCCCAGCTCTGAGGCTGGACCACCGGTCCTGCAGGTGTGCACTTCGTTTGTATTAATAAAGGAAAGCTGCCCACAGTGCCTGCCTCCCCCAAACACCCGCCTCGTGTGGGAACCCAGTTTCCGAGGTTCTGAGAACCATGACTTTTAATTTCTTAACATCTGTGCAATACTGCTCTTCAAACCCAGCACATTAGCACAAGTCCTTATATTTATATTTCCTTTCCTTTTTTTTGAAAAGACGCTGTTTGAAAAAGCGATGACACTGCACAACATGAAAGGCAAACATCAGAGGGGAGCAGATGGGCGCGAAAGGTGTGCACCCCACACCCCAAAATGCACCCCCACGGGGGGCAGGGGGGGACCTGGCATTCTCCACAGGGGAGAGGAGGGCTCAGACTCTAAGGCTGGAAGCAGCAAATGCCACTGCGTCGGCACTACGCACGTGTCCTTGGCAAGGGCAGATAACAAGCAAAACTGCTCAGTGTCACCTGCAGCGCTGCAGTTTCTGCTGTCCTCCAGGCCCACCCAAGGCTGACCTTTAAGGATCACCCAGAGGCCCCGCTGCCTCCAGGCTTCCTAATGGATTTGGCCAGTAAGAGACAACATCAGGAGAAAAGAGGGAGTGAAGAGAGTGGGGGCGAGTGTTGATTTCTGGCTCGCTCCTTGCCAAGACCACGGTTCCTATCAGGCAGAGCTCTCCCTTGGGGTCTGGAGACCACTCTCCCCTTTCCTCCTTACCTAAGGAAGTAACAATATCCTCACTCTTCCAGTATCCCACACACAGCACTGCGCTAGCTGTTAGACCTAAACCTGTCCATGCCTTCGAGACTGGGCCCTTTACTAAATGTTCCTAACATTACCGACTTGAATATGCTGTCGGCTTCCTGCCTGAACCCACTTGGCAGACTCTTTATCGTCCCTGGGCAAGTCTTCTTTCCATTACCAACCCTTCCTTCAATCCTCCCATTTCAACCCCCTGCCACTGACTACCTTCTGCTTGTACTGCTCTTGCCTAGGTCAGCCACAAGGCACATTTCCAAAACTAGTCAGCTCTTCCCCAGCTTCACCTCCCTCCATCTCTCAGCGCTACTGACCACTGCTGACTCCAGACTCCTTCTCCCCCTCATGGAAGTGCAATCTTTCCCGATTTCCTCACTCTCTGGATGCTTCTCAACAGTTTCCAGCTTTAAAACCAAGGTCCTCAGAAGGCTATCCCTTAGGGTTTTGTTCTTCTCCTTCCATCCTGTTCCCCTGATGACTCACCTACTCTCATCCCCTCAGCCACACCAAAGGTAACATTTCCAGACTAGCAGGAGTGCGGGCTCTACACCCAAGAGAGTAGCCTCCTCTTGGACATCCCACTGTCAACCAAACTCAACCTGTGATCTAAAACAGTTCATCCTCCTTCAAATTTGCTTCTCCCCTGGGTCCTCAAAATCAGCTGGGGCACCATCATGAGCCCTAACACCCCAACCAAAGCCTAGGCAGTCTCCCATCCCTCCCTCTCTTTCCCACCCTGCTTGATCTCTGCCCAGGTGCTGTGAATCTCACTTCATCAACAATACTAGAAGATGGCTCCTTCCTTCAGCTGCCACTGCCGCTGCTAAATTCTGATCCTGTATAATCTCAAATGGACCAAGACAAGAGCCTCCCACATGAGCTCCACACCAACTACTTGTGATTCCACAATAATGTGTGGCTGGCTAACTCCTCTGTGCCTTGATAAACTATTCCCTCTTCCAGGGCTGGTATCCCCACCCCCTCATTCCCACAGTCCCAATGCCCCTCACCTCCCATTCTTCAGAATATGATAACTATAGGCCTTCAAACCTCTGCCCAAGCTTACCTTACCCCAGCAAAACCCTCCCCACACACCACTCTACTCCCACAGGCCGCTTCAGAAGCATCATCACTGAGCAACCCGAAGTCCTATGTGACCTCTACCAGTGTTCTTCACACTTAGCCAAAGCAGCAGTACAGTTTTCTGCCAGACTCCTAAACTTTGAGCAACTTTACTGCTAGAACCTCCATCTACTCAACATCATGTACCAAGCAACCACTACCACATGGTTGGTACCCAAAGAATAGGTGCTCAATGCTTCTGTTGAACTAATGAATGTCTCAAAACAAGGGTTCAAAAATACTACCACTTTTCTCAGTCCGCAACCTTCCCTCCCTCCTTCTCCCTCTCTTCCTCCTTCTCGCACGTGCACCACCCCCCCCACCCACACACACACCCTTAACTCTGGTGAGCTTCTCTGACCTTACTGAGAAAATGAAGCCCATCTGATACAAAAGCCCTGAAACTGGTGCCTCTACCTCCAGACCTTTCTATTCTTTTTTCACCATCCCCTCCTCTTTTAGAGGAGTCAGTATTAGGCAGGGTTCTCCAGAGAAACAGGACTAATAGGATACAAATCTCCTCTTTACATATGTAAATATTATGAGATTTAGTATAGGAATTGGCTCACATGACCATGGAGACGCAGAAGTTCAAATTTCACAGGGCAGGCCACAAGTTAGGATGAAGATTGGATGAATTCCCTAGGAGAAGCTGACTGGCTCAAAGAGAGATGGAAATTCTCCTTTCTGACTGCTGATATCATAAGTTCTCCCTGTAAGGCCTTCAGCTGATTAGATGAGACTTCTCTCTCTGTTGACTGCAGATGTAATCAGCCATAGATGCAATGAACCAACTGATTATTTAAATCCATAAAGTACCCCACAGTAACAATCAGGCCAGTGTTTGCTTGACCAAACAACTGGACACCAAAACTTAGCCACACTGATGTGTGAAATTAGCCATCAAAGGGTTGCTTTAGGATGGAGTCCTCCCTTGCTTTCCAACCATACACTCTTAGAGGGTGGAATCTGTCTATACTTCTTCCCTTTAATCCTCCACAGAATTTAGAGAATAAAGAACATATAACAATATTCAAATGAGTTAGGTTGAATAGCTAAAGGGCAGATGAAGAGTTAAATGGAAATGCAATCACACATTTGTAGAAATTAATTCATATGCATTCATTTATAATTAACACTGCACTAATATTCTGAAGTACCTATTCTAAACTGCCCAAGAACTAATTAAATCTCAGAACACCCTGGGGAATGAAGTGTTATCAACCACATTAATAAAATGACAGAATAGCTGTCAGAACAGCAGACTGATGTGGGATGATATTCTGGGGCTCTGCCACCAAATCATTCCACCATGCTAATAACAGCAGTTTAAAAAACATATTAGGCCCACAATAATCCTATATAACCTGCTGAATATGCATCACTCTTCCTTTCTCTCTTCCCCTCAGGCTTTCTCGCATCTTCCAGACTCTCCCACTACCAGGGAAGTCTAAGCGAGCACCTGCTTTCAGCACAGCCTTTCCACAAAGAAATTACTATCAAAATAAACATATGAAGGGGACATGGCCTTCGTCTTTCATTTGACCCATGTCCGCCCAACATACTGGCTGGAGTGAATCACTGGAGTTATTTCCAGCATCCCTCACACGCAGCCAGATTCTGCACAGAGGCTCCCACGTGCTGAGCCACCACAAGGGAACTGCCCATCCTGTTTCCTTTCCCAATCCACAGCCCCTCCCACAAATGCCAAGTCACCCTTAGAAACGGAGCTCCCAGACTCTCCTCGCCTGGGAAGCCTTCCACGAGGCACCTGCAGACATGTGATCCTACCTTGTTCTCTCTGCTATTGGTTTACCCTTCCACCAAAAGCACTTGCCACCATACTTTTTTTATCTACTTACATCTCTGTCCTCTGCTCCAGACTTTCAGTTGCTGAAGGAAAGAGACAGACACATCTTATTCAGCTCTGATCTCCAAAATTTGGCTTGGTAGCCAACAACAGTACAAGCTCAATAAGCAGGGAGAAAAAGAAAAGAATCTATCTGCTTCAGGGATCTCATTTAACTCTCTGCCTTCACCAGACTCCATGACAACTTGGAAACACCAGGCACAGCAAGTGAGCTTTACTTTAAAGACTGCTGGGTATGGACCATGGGCCATCCATTCCAGCACATCTCAGCTCTCAGGGACTGTCACCACAAAAGACAATATGTCTTTTCAAATTGGGGTCTTAATGCATACTGGCTACTTGTCTTAGCATAAGTGATTAACTAGAGTAAAGCCCCACTGTGCCATGGGCTGCTTCCCACTCTGCAAAGTTCCAGTTCTTTCCCACAAGGAGGTAGCAGGCAACAAAAATTTCAGATAACAGTGCTGCCATGTGGTTGTTTTCTCCGGCTTTGGAAGAAAAGGTTTCCACCTGTTCTAGGACCAAATTTAGAGTCCCTGAGAGACAAAGCCCCTGAATATCTCCAAGACGTTGAGGAAGAAAGTCTCCCTCTCCAAAGACCTGGCATAAAATGCCAACAGGTGGGGAGGCACTAGGCTTTCCCCCCGGAACTGAAGGCACTAAGCACCTGTAAGCAGCACAGTAAGCCAGTAACAGAGATAGGCTAATTCATCGTCCATCTCCATTTCTGCTTTACCTCACATGCCTGGGAGCAGAAAACTTAACTGCCAACAGGACTAGAGGTTTAAATTTAATTCATGTGACTCTGGGGTGGGCAGGGTGGAGAACCAGGGAGATTCAAGGAGCAGAAAACTGCTGGATTTGCAGGATAAAAGCACACAGATACCCAAGGGACCTGGATTTAAGTCCACACTCTGGCATACGATGGCTAGCCCCTCTCAGCAGCTTCCTTTGCCTACCACAGCCTCCTTTGGTGTAAGATGGTGTGAGTTAGAACAGATGGACAGTGCCCGCAGAGCAGCTGGCACAGGTGCACACATGTGAAGTGGCAGCAGCCTATCCCTTCGGGACCCAGCTGGGGTAGAGGAGGTTCACAGTCCCACTGAGCCAAGAGTCTTGAATTCTATGGCTGCATGGGAGGTATTGGATTGAAACAACTCTGGAAATTCTGGAAGCAGGTTAACACAAGTCTCTAAAAACCAGTAACCTGACTTACAACCATAGTTCGCTCATCTAGGAGCTGTCTCTCAAACCTGTTAGGGCGGCCCATAGGTTCAAGGCCATAGGTCCCACACTTTCTTCCTTCTCTAAGCAACTCTGATAGTGTCTTCTGTTATCATTTACCCAAACCTTATTTAAAGTATTAGCAGCTCTGAAGTAATAAAGGTCACAAGCATTCATTTCCACTCAGCAGACACTCCTGAGGGCTGCCAAGACTGCAGGCAGCAAACTGGCCTTAAGGAATGAAAAAGTCAGTTAACATGATTGGGGGATGAGGGAGGCTTCCCAGGAAGAAAAATCTGCCTGCACAAAACATTCCATGGTATAAGGAGGCAAAACCTGCAGCAGACAGTGGCCTGAGATGAGTCATTCCAGTGCAGCAGGGAGAGGTTCCTCCATGTTAAAGAGGAGCAGGGAGGGCCACAAGAGGACCTTCCACAGAAAAGCACCATGGTCAGCCTTGTGTTTTGAGCTTACAGGGAGCAAGTCTGGAAGCAGAATGACCAGTACGATGGCTGTTGGTAAAGCCATCAGAACTGAGGCAGCAGGAAGAATGTCAGAGAGCGGAATAAGAACTCAAGAAATTGTTGGGTAGAAAAGCCAGCAGGCCTAAGTGACCTGTTAGATTTGGGCTTGGGGTGAGCCAGAAAGAGGAATTAAGGATGAAGTCCAGAACTCTAGTTCAGAGCTGGAGAGCGCCAACAAATGAGAGGAACAATACAAGGCAAAAAAACAAAGCAGCTTTAGGGGAAAGACTAGGAATTATTTTTTAAATTAGTTGGTCTTGAGGTGCTTCTAAGACAAAAGGGAGATGAGGTCTAATAGACAATATGGTGTATGAAGCAGAACACTGCAGGAGAGAGCTGGGCTGAAGAGAAAGACTGAGGAGTCTTCAGAACATGTACAAGATTGGATGGTGAATGCATGAGTGGGTGAGCGCCCCCAAGAAGAATGGGTGAAGGGGCCTCAACTGTTTATATACTGGCTTAAAACTCTTCTGTGAAAAAAAGAAAAAGGAAACTCTTCTGTGAAAAAAGAAAAAAGAAAAAGAAAAAACTCTTATGCATCCCAGAAAAGCCATGTTCTTTTAATTCTAATCCAATCTTGTGGGGACACACCTACCACTTAGGGAACAACATTTTGATTGGGTTATTTCCATGGAGATGTGACACACTCAACTGCTGGTGTGACCTTTTGATTAGATGGAGCTGTGACTCTAACCATTGAAGGTGGGTCTTCATTAGTTTGCTGGAGCCTTTAGAAGACCTCACAGAGAGTGAAATAGCTCAGAAACAGCTCAGAACTGACATAGGCACAGATGTCTGGAGATACAGAGGAAAACGTCTGAAGGACCTCCAGGATCCGTGAGAGCCATTTGAAACCAGAAGCCGGGAGATGCAGAGCCCAGCAGACATGGTCATGTGCCTTCCCATGAGATGGTAAGCAAGGACCCACAATACTGAAAAGCCAGAACCTGGAGAGAGCCTAGGAAAGTGAAGAGAAGAAACCCAGTGTTTGCCCCAGAGAAACTGAGAAAGGATCAGCAGATGCCAGCCACGTACTTTCTCATGTGACAGAGGAAATCTGGACACCACCCAGCCCTTTCTTCAGAGTCAAGGTATCTTTCTTTGGATGCCTTAGTTTGGACATTTTTATGGCCTAGGATTTGTAAACTTGTAACATAATAAATCCCCTTTATAAAAGCTGATCCATTTCTGGTATTTTGCATTTTGGCAGCTTTAACAAACCAAAACAGTTTGCTATTTCACTACTTGAAGATGGCCATCCAAGATAGCTGTGGCTTGACTCCATAGGAAGACTCACTACTATTTTTGCAGTAAACAAGGATGAAACCTTGCAATCTAAGTCTCTGAAAAAGAACAATATATACCTTTCTGGGTGTTTGAGAGGCTCAAAAAATATACTGGCTGTTGCAGGCCCACCATTATGTTAAATACATTTGAGTCTCTCTCCCTTTTTGCAGTTATACTTGGTACACTTAGGAAGGCAATCAAGCACCTGAATAGCCTTCCAGGCCCTGCCTAGTTCCCCAACTTCTGCTACCCTCCACAATTCTCCAAATGCTTTGTTAGAACACTAATTGTTGGAAGTCAGAGTGAAGAGAAAATACTAACAGCAGTATTTGATTCTGAATAAAGAAACTTTCACAGGCTATCCTCAAACATAAGTGAAAAATTGACAGCTGCAACAAAAACTATGAAGAGCAGGATAGAAGGAGAGAAAAAAAAAGTATGAAAGCAACTGCTGAGTCAAAAAAAGAAGAATGGAAGTAGGGAGGGATGGCCAGACAGTTGATCAGACAACAATTACCTGAGAAATCATCCATGCCATCTGATCCACTCCACATGGAAATGCAAATAGGAGATATAAAACATATTGTGTGTGCATTTCCCATCCATTAGACACTGCTGATCTCTGCAGATGCACACATTTATTCAGATGTTTGCTGAGCCCTACTCTGTGCCAGGCCCAGTTGCAAACCCTGGAGGGAGAGCAGTAAACTGTGATGCCAACACAAAGTAAGATACTTTGTCTATTTATGCCAAATTCACCAAGAACTAAAATTCAGCTCTGAATTTTGGCCAAGGAAAGGGAGATGTCAATGATTCTATTTCACCTGCTGTGACCCGGGCCTAGAGAAAGCACAGGCCCTTCTTTCTGAGCTATCAGCTTATGAAGAGATAAATGCACAAATCGACAACTCCAACAGAAGGAGGCATGTGCACAGTGCAGAGAGAGAAGCCCAGGACTGCAGGGAGGCAGAGGCCAAGCACAAGGAAGGGGATATTTAAACTGAGACTGAGAAGGCAAGAAGGAAGCTGTGATTTGAAGGATGAGCAGGAATTTGCTAGCACAGATAAGGGGTTCAGGCATTCCATAGAGGAGGGTCATAAGTGCAAAGGAAACAAAATTGAGAGGGCTGCTGGTTCAGGGGCCATGGGGACTCTAAGATCATTGCTGAGGATAGTGTGATGACAATGTAGGGCAGTCTCTGAAGGCAGGCAGCCCACAGAGGCCATGCCAGTGAAGGCCTTGCATTTGCATGCCATGTTCACAACTTAGACCTTGTTTTTAGAGCAACATGGAGACTCTGGAGGAGTCTAAGCAGAGGAGGGATGTGATTGGATTTAAAAAAATTGCCCTGGAAGCACCATAAGCACCTTGTGTCAATTAGGGTTCTTTAGAGAAACAGAATCAACAGGAAATATTCTTAAATATAAAATTTATAAAAGCGTCTCACATAACCGTGGGAACGTCGAGTCCAAAATCTGTAGGGCAGGCTGTGAAGCTAATGATTCTGATGGAGGGTCTGGATGAACTCCACAGGAGAGGCTCACCAGCCGAAGCAGGAAGAGAACCTGTCTCTTCTGAATCCGCCTTAAAAGGCTTCCAGTGATTAGATTAAGCATCACTCATTAAAGAAGACACTCCCCTTGGCTGGTTACAAATGCAATCAGCTGTGGATGTAGCCAAAGTGATCATAATTTAATTCTATGAAATGTCCTCATAGAAAAAGACAGGCCAGCACTTGCCCAACCAGACAAACAGGAACCACCACCTGGCCAAGTTAACACATGAACCTGACCATGACACACCTACAGAGAAATGACTCCAGAAAGAAGACGACTATTGGCACCCCCATATTCACAACGGCATTGTTCACAATTGCCAAAGGATGGGGGGTAACCCAAGTGTCCATCAACTGACGACTGGATAAACAGAATGGTATACGCCTGCCAGCTTGCTGAGCCAGGGGGAATCACCCAGCAGGCCACTGTCTCCTCAAATACTGCTTTGTGGAACTCAGATTATTAATAAGTTTTCTAAGAAAAATAAGACTCCATGGTCAAGAAACTTGGGAGGCATATTCTAAATATAATACTTATAAAAACCAGGAGGGTAAGGGTTTTGCTTGCATACTTTTGGAACTACTGCTTCAACACCTCCTCTCCATGCCACCTGGCTATGTCCTGGCATTCTCCATGACTTGGGCCCCCCTTCACTGGACTCTGGTGGGAGCCAGGCCTAAACCGTACAGGGCCTCATCGTCGTTTCCTCTCCAGTGCCTTCATTTGGCCCTACTTTTATCTCTCTTTGAGAAGACTGCCCCCTTCTTCCCTGAAACTAAGGCACCCCTGTAGAGCATTCTCTTGCACGGGGGGTGTGGGATTTACCAGCCCCTTCAGCATAGGAGTAAACCCTGGGCCATGCCCCAGGCCAGTGCTCCAGAGGGCAGGGCCCAGGGCGAATCTATCCCCTACAGAGCCAGACCCCTAAGTACCTCCAGGTCTCAGTTGTCTCCTTCAAAAATTCATTCATTCATACATTCATTCATTCCATCAATCAACATTTATTAAGCACCAACTATATACCAAGACAGATGCTGGGAGTAACAGGGCTACAGATACAACAGGGTCCCTGGGCCTGATGAGGTGCTAGCAGTCTAGGAAAAGAGAAAGACAAGTTAAAAAGAGTAATGCAGAAAATGCAAATCAAAACCACAATGAGATGCCACTTCACACCCACAAAAGGTCAAACAACCTAATCTTGAGGATATGGGGAAATTAGAACACTCACCCAGCAGTGGTGGAAATGCAGAATGATGTGGCCATTTGGAAATTCTTTAAGAAGTTAAACACAGCATTACTATAGACCCAGAAACTCTACTTCTAGGTATATACCCAACAGATATGAAAACAGGTCCAAGCAAAAACTTGTTCACAAATGTTCATGGCAGCATTATTCATAACAGTCAAAAAGAAGAAATAACCTAAATGAAGAAATAACCTAAATGTCCATCAACTGATGAATGGATGAACAAAATGTGGTTTATCTATACAATGGAATGTTATTCAGTCATAAAGAAAAGGTATTAAGAGGTGAAAGAGGCTAAAATATGGATGAACCTTGAAAACATTAGGCTAATGAAAAAAAACAGCTATAAAAGATCATATATAGTATGATTCCATTTATAAGAAATGCTCTGAAGAGAGAAATTCATGGAGACAGAAAGAAGAGTAGTAATTACCTAGGGCTAGGGGACGCAGGAGAAATGGGGTGTGATTGCTAAGGGGTGTAGGGCTTCTGTTTGGGGTGATGAAATGTTCTGGAATTAGGAAATGGTGATAATTGTATATCATTGTGAATAAACTAAAAACCACTGACGTTAACAATCTATATAGATTAATTGTAAGGTATGTGATTTATATCTCAATAAACTGTTATAATAAAAAACATGATACAGTGTGAAGAGTATTATTATAGAGATAAGCACAGAAGGTTTCTCCATTACAGAAGAAGGTACCTTCCCACAGCCTGGGACCATGTACTGTGAAAAGTGGGGAGAGAAGTGACTAAAAGCTGCCCAAAGGAGGGGGTGCTGTCTGAACTGTAAAGGACCGCAATTGTTCAGGGAGAAATGGAGAAAGGCACATTCCAAGAAAAAGAACAATGTGTACAAGAGACCATAACATAGGCTATTCAGAGCCTGTGGGAGGTTTGTTACAACTGAGTCATAACGGGGAGGGTGAGAGGAGGGAAGAAATGAGGTACAGAGGGGGACAGATGGCAAACAACCAAGCAGCCTCTAGAGGAGCTTAGACTGCTTCTGAGCAGCAGGAGGAGGCATGGGAGGGTGGACTCAGGTGAGGAGTATGATCAGAGCACACTGCAGAAAGACATTTTTTAAATTAAGAAGAGCACCAAAGTGGGGGGCACGCACCTTGGGCATCTGCCCAAGACAACCCACTGAAATCTGGGAAGTAAATAGCAGAATTCTTCCTTACATTTACTCCTTACTTCATTCTTTTGAAAATTTTATTTCATGTTGTTTTATAATGTCTACAATATATTAAGTACAACGGTATATGTATGTGAGCCAAAGTGCTTGCATTCACATCCCAGATCCACCTCTTACTGCTGTGACACTGGAAAGGATGCTTGCCTGCTTCCTAATTTGGGAAGGGGGACAACAGTAATTACCTCATAGGCTTTATATAAAGAAGAAAGGAGTTAATATTCATAAAAGACTTAGAATATTGCTTAGCATGTTTTATACACTATCTATAGTAAGAACTCAGTGGGTGCTTATTAAATAAAAAAGCTGTAACATATTAGTAAACAAATGAACATTTATTGGGGATATGCTCCCCCAAAGGTTTGAGAACCACTGTGTTCATAGAGCAAGGATTGGAGGGTAAGGATACTGGAGCTGGTACAAGAGTCTATGTAAGACTCTATAAAAGCTTCATCTATTAAGTTTATTTTGCCTGAAACTTAAGGCCTCCAGAGTATTCCTATGAAAGATAAGCCCTGAAACTCAGAGATACCAATCTCTCCAAGAACATCAATTAGTTTCATTCTTCTACCCCATAATGGTTACACCCCTCTCCAGCATAAAAAAGTTAGACTGATCATTGCCCAGAAATCCCTGAAGTTTGATGAAATGATCAAATGAGAGGGAAGAGTTATACCTGAGAAGTTAGAATTTAACAAATGATTATGACCACTAACTCATTATATCAATATTTCTTTTTAGTTCCCAGTGTATTAGAATAGCCAGAAGGCTATTCTAGAATAGAATATACCTGAAATTGTTGAATTGAAATCCAGTAGCCTTGATCTTTAAAAATAATTGTATAATTATGTAGCTTTTATTGTGTGACGGTGTGATTGTAAAAACCTTGTGACTGACACTCCCTTTATCTAGTATATGGGTAGGTGAGTAATAAATAAAAATATGTATGAAAAAAAAAGAGATAATGGGACCTGAATCTGAAGAACAGAAGCACGAATGGAGAGGAGGACTGGAAAAATATTTAGCAGGAAAAGTGCACTGAACATACTAAATGATTGGATGTGGCAGGTGATGGAGAGATTTCTGGCTGAGACATCGGGATGGTAAGGTCAGTCACCGAAAAGCATTTATAAGGACAATGAGTTGTGTATTGAATATGCCACACAGTTCAAGCTGCTGGGACACCCAAACTGAAATATAGGTCTAGAGCTCAGAAGAGGATCTTGGCAAGAAAGATATGTGCAGTTCACCAGAACAAAATGGCAGCTGAATCCATGGAAATGGACAGGAACCAAACATTACAAAGGACTGAAACATCTGGACCCCATGTGGATGGACGGCAGAGGAGGGTAGGCAGGGATGGTGGTGGAATGTGGATCAGTGGAGATGAATGTGTTACATGAGCAGAAATCATCTTCAGGCCTTCAAGCCAAGGCAAAACCATCCTGGGCTCTTCTCCCTCTTGTAGCATGATTGGCTATTGTGTTATACTGAAGCATGTACTCCAACAAAAGATATATTTTAATCTTATTTTCATTTAATTGTATCTGTGTAATTATTATCTGCGTTCCTGTATGTATGAACCCATCTGTAAATAGGGTGCTTTGAAGATGTAATTAATAGTTAAGGTGTGGCCAAATTAAATCAGGGTGGGTTTTAATCCATATTGCTGGAGGTATGCATAAAGAGAGGAAATGTGAACACAGTCAGAAGAAGACAGTAGTATGAAACTGCAGTGAAAGTTGTTGTTATGTGATAGAGGACAGCTAGAAAGCTATCATAGAACACAACAGACTTTGGAGAAAGCATGGCCTTGTCAATGCCCTTGTATTAGTTAGGGTTCTCTAGAGAAACAGAATCAACAGGGAACACTCTCAAATATAAAATTTATAAAAGTGTCTCACATGACCATGGGAATACAGAGTCCAAAATCCGCAGGGCAGGCTGTGAAGCCAACGACTCCGATGGAGGGTCTGGACAAACTCCACAGGAGAGGCTCACCAGCCGAGGCAGGAATAGAGCCTGTCTCTTCTGAATTCTCTTTAAAAGGCTTCCTGTGATTAGATTAAGCATCACACATTGCAGAAGACACTCCCCTTTGGCTGATTACAAATGGAATCAGCTGTGCATGCAGCTGATGTGATCGTGATCTAATTCTATGAAATGTCCTCATTGCAACAGACAGGCCAGCACTTGCCCAACCAGACAAACAGGTACCAAAACTTGGCCAAGTTAACACATATTCCTGACCATGACAGCCCTGATTTTTGACTTCTAACTTCCAAAATCATGAGTCAATAAATTCCTGTTCCTTAAACCAACCCACTGTGTGGTATTTATCATAGCAACACTGGCAAACCAAGACAGCTACCTTCAACACAGTGCTGCTCTCTGGGTCCCTGAGTAATCAGAGCTACCTGGAACCTTCAATGATCACATGCCACAAACAAGAAACAAAGCATGGTTACTTCAGTTTGGGAAGGTTTAGCATAACCTGTCTACACTGACTGGCAGAACTGGGACAGTTACATAATTGCATGAAGAGGATGCGCTCACAAAGGAGGTGAGGCAGAAACAGCAGGATGGGTATAGGAAAATTAGAAAAGGGAGATCTCATGAAAAAAGGACTATGGATTAGTTTGTCAAAGCTGCTGGATTGTAATATACCAGAAATTGAACAGTTTTTATAAAGGGAATTTATTAAGTTGCAAGTTAACAGTTCTAAGGCTTTAAAAAATGTCCAAACTAAGGCATCCAGGGACAGCTACCTTGACTCAAGAAAGGCTGATGGGACCAGGACACTTCAGTCAGTTGGGAAGGCACGTGGCTGGCATCTGCTAGGGTCTTTGGCTTCTGGTTTCAAACAACTTCTCCAGGGGTATTTTCTCTCCACATGGCCAAATGTCTGGGTCTCATTATCAGCTTCTTCTGTCAGCTCTGTCAGCTCTCTCCAAAATATTTCCTCTTTTAAAGGACTCCAGTAAATTAATCAAGACCTACCTTGAATCGGCAGAGTCACAGCTCCACCTAATCAAAACATCACACCCTCAATTGGGTATGCCACATCCCCATGGAAAGTAATCTAATCAAAAGCCACACCCACAACTGGGTGGGTCAATCTCCATGTAAACAGTCTAATCAAAGACAATAGGCTGGCCAATAAGATGGAATCAGATTAAAATATGGCTTTTCTGGGGTACATAATAGTTTTGAGCCAGCACAGACTATTTAGCATGTCAGGACAAATTCCCACATCCTCAAGCATCCTGAGGCCTAAGCCTCAGTGAAGACCACACTGGATGGCCTCTGATTTCCACTCACCTCATTAGTGCAGAGAAAAAGCCAGGGTCCACCGGGCACGGAAAAGAAACAGGTATTACCATTAAACACATTTTCACAGAGGAAAGTATTATAGTCAGACTGACACTGTACTACTTTTTCATCTACAAAATTTTAAACGGAAGATTCATTGTAAACAGTTCTCAATCATAGCAGGTATTTAGCAAGCTAGCTGTTTTGCTAACACAAATATAGTAGGAGACAGAGACTTGAAATAGTGCTGTAAAAATCTTCATGAAGATTATAGGTGCATCTTAGGTAAAACCTTAAAATAAATGCCGTGTCTCCTTTACAAAGGATTTAATGAGAATACAAGCCAATTTTTGCAACTTTCTTTGCTTAAAATGACCCCAGAAATAACAAGCTTAGAATGGTTCAAAAGTCATTTTTGTAAGCTTCACATATTGACTTCTGCAGGCTTTAAAATTTTTTTCAAAAACACCAGCTGTTCCATATAATGTCAGGAAAAAATATTTTCCTCATTTATTTTACTATTCAAATGCAAAAGAAAATAAATAAATGTCGAATACATATCAAAAGTGCTGTTTTAACTTGCCTATGGTTCATTATAGGAAAACGCTTATTTTGTTTTCTTTTAATTGTTTTAGCAAGCTAAGGAGTCAAGGTCAACTGTTGGAAATGTCACTAACTCCTCTTTACAGGGCATGTATTAAAACAATTATGCAAGAACTTTCCAAAGTGTAATATTGTGCTTGGCAAACTAGGGAACATGGAACAATCACAAGGACAGCTGGGCATAAGGTCATTTCTGCATATTTTAGAGACCTCAACTGTGGCCAGAAAGGGAAAATCACCCAGAGCTTTTATCTTTCCATTTGGTTTTGTTAAATTAAAGCCCATTTAGGTTGTTCAAATCAATGGAATATGGGGCTATTTTCTACACAGATTATTACTGGAAGAAAATGATAGTCTTATCAGAAAGGATTGTGCTTATGTGCCACTGCTGAAGAGACTTTCTACTTAATTACAGAGCAGAAAATAAATATCAGGAAACACACAGGGTAGGACTTTCGTCTCTCATAAGGTTAGAGAAAAGTATGAGAGGAGTACACTGACTGGAATGAATAAAGTATACATCCATGAGGTAAAAACATGAGCCAGGTTTTAAGATGCAAACATGGCAAAGTGGGGCCAGCAACGGGGCAGGCGGAGGGAGAATGAGCTCCAAGGACATTACTTCGGGAGCACAAACTCCTCAATCATCAAACTCAAAATCGGTTCTACAAAAGGAAGTTTTACGCTAACCTCAAAAACTTGCACAATGTATGATTAAATTGTACCACACTCTCAAGATGACGAAAGTATAGAGATGGAGAATGGGTCGGTGGTCGCAGGGTTGGGGGAGAAGGTGGGCGTGAAGACAAAGGAGTGGCCAGAGGAAGCTCTCCGCGGGGAAGGAGCAGCTCGGCGTGCTGACTGCAGGGTGCTGACAGGAATGGACACACGCGATCACAAGTCACCCCTGCACATTGAACAATGGCACTTCCCTGACTTTCACTATAATTACATGAGATGTACCCACTGGGGGAAACTGGGTGAAGGGGATACAGGGTTTCTCTGAACTATCCCTGCAACTTCCTGTGAATCTGTTTGTCAAAATACGTTTTACTTACCAAAAGCACATTAAGATAATACAAAGGAATTAAGACAGTTCTGACACTAGAAAAAAGTTGTGTCATGTCACTGGCTGGATACAAATTCAAGAAACAGACATCTTAGGGAATAAATCAGAGGTAACATATACACAGACCAAATATATATAACTTTGAATTATGGGAAGGTGGCAGAGCAGAGCTCCAGGAATCAGCCCCTCCACCAGAACAACCATTAAACAGGCAGGAACAGTTTGAATCAACTATTGTGAAACTCAGGAATCCAGGAGACCACTGTAACCTCCGGGGTGGAGCGGGAAGAAGAGGCTGGGAAATCAAAGTAAAATGCCGTTAAACAGCTTTCTGTGCGCAGCAGTTACCAGCCCCACGCTCACCCTCGCAGCAGGCAGCTGTGTGGCCCAGCCTCTTGGGCAGCTTGCTGGTGCCATAAGAATCCTGAAACCCACGATTCAGGGAGGCTTCGTCCAACTGCTTATCATTGCATCTGATTAGCTACATCGGCTCACTGGGGACCAAGCACTGAGGGCAGCCACTATTCCAGCCCACCCTGGACAAAAGTGACAGAGGAGACCCAAAGATGGTACACTTCCTCAGAGCTGCAGAGAAGGTGGAAAGGCTGCATCTGCTGGGCAGGTGCCAAGATAAGGGGGTGCAGCTTTGGGGAGCCCTGGGAAAAGATCCTGGCACCCTCCTGTCCTTTCCTCATCCCCGCCCCATGGCAGTATGGAGCCCGCTGGCAGTCCCTTGGGGCTCACAGCCCTTGTTCTGGCTTATGACAGACTGACTCGGGAACTCTTCTCCCTCCTGCTGCCCTTCTAGAATTTGCCCTCCAGGCAAAAGCAGCTTGAGACAATGAAAGCTAGAAAAAATAATTCAGGCAACGAGGCAGGTGGCTTGGGGTAAAGGCTTCCTTGCTTTCAGTCCTGTAGTGGAACACCTGGCACTCTAAGGAGAGAAGAACGTCTATTTCCTGAGAGGTAGAGGGAGGATTCACACCCCTGCAAACAGGGAACAGCAAAGGCACCAACAAGCACCAGCCCAGGACAAGGCCGAGGCCCAGCAAGCGAGAAGTACACAGCCCGGTGCATGCTCTTTGAGCTGGCCTTTCTGATCTGAGAGTTGTTCTCCTAAAGAGAGCACCAGCCGATTTGCAAAGATGGTGAAAGGTGGTTGTTTTTTGCTTAACTTGGCTTGGTTTTGCTAAGTTCTGACACTAGAAAAAGATCTGTGTCATATCACTGGCTGGATACAAACTCAAGAAACAGACATCTTAGGGTATAAATCACAGACTTAACATTTTAAAATATTAAAATGTACAGTACACAACAAAACAGGAAATCATGGCCCATCCAAAGGAAGAGGATAAGTGTATAGAAAATATCCACAAAAAAAATCTGTGGACAATCCAGACAAAAACTTTTACAAAAATGATATTCAATATGATCAAGGAGATAAAGGAAACTATAAAGGAAGAACTAAGATATGTTAGAAAAACATTCATAATGCATAAGGAGATAAATAAAAATAATAAATAAAGAACAAAAGGATACCAAGAAAAGATTTAATGAACAATATGAGAATTTCAATAAAGATAGAAATTTTAAAGAAAAACCAAACAGAACTGCTGGAGTTGAAGACCACAATAAGTGAAATGAAAAAATTCCAAGAAGGCAGATGGTTCAGTGGTGGAATGCTCACCTTCCATGCAGGAGACCTGGGTTTGATTCCTGGACCATGTACACGCCTCCCAAAAAAAAAAATTCCCAGAAGGGTTTCAACAGCAGATTGCAGCTGGCAGAAGAAAGACTCGGTGAACAGAAGACACAACAACTGAAATGAATCAAGCTGAGAAATAGAAAGAAAAAATAATTATAAAAAGCAAAAATACCCAAAGAGATCTGGGGCACCATCAAGTGTCCAATATGTCATTATGGAAGTCCTGGAAGGAACATGAAGAGAGAAAAGAGCAGACAGAATATTCTAATAAATAATGGCAGAAAACATCCCCAACTTAGCAAACTTAGCAAAAGACATGAATAATGTACATCCAAGATGCCCAGAGAATGTCAAACAGAAGGAGTGTGAAGAAAAATACAGTACATCACATATGGATCAAACTGTCAATAGAAAGGACAATGAAACAGATCTAAAAACAGCAAGAGAAAAACAACGCTGTTATGCACAAGGGGGTCCCAGTTAGCATAAGTGCTGATTTCTCATCAGAAATTATGGAGACAAGAAAGCAGTGGGTGGAAATACTTAAAGGGCTGAGAGAAACAACTGTCCACCAAGAATTTTATATCTGGCAAGACTTTCTTTCAAAAGAAGGGAGAGATCAAGACACTCGCAGAAAAAGGAAAGGTGAGGCAGCTCATCACCACCAGACGTGCTCTATGAAGACCGCTAAAGGGAGTCCTCCAAGCTAAAGGAAAGGACGCTAGGCCAAGATGCAAACTGAAAGAACAGTCAAGACCTCCTGAAGGGAGCCATGTCGGTAATCACCAATGGCAGTAGTGTACTTTTTGGTATGTAACAACACCTCTTACTTCCTGCAAGTACTAAATGCAAATGCATAAAAAGCAATGATAAATCTATGGTTTGGGACTCAATATACAAAGGTATAATTTATAACAAGTAAAAAAAAAGGTGGGAAGATGGAGACATATAGAAACAATGTCAATGCTACTGAAGTCAAGTTGGTATAACATCTGATTATCATATGTTTAGGATGTTAAATTTAATCCCATGGTGACATGACACCCAGGGGTAAAAGTCTCCCTGGCAACATGGGAGATGACTCCCAGGGATGAATCCAGACCTGGCACCGTGGGATCAAAAATTCCACCCTGACCAAAAGGGGGAAAAGAAGTGTAATCAATAAAGTATCAGTGGCAGAGAGAGTTCAAATGGGAGTTGAGAGGCTACTGTGGAGGTTGCTCTCACACAAGCTTCAGGGAGACCTTGCTACCTGTCATAACCTGCCAGCCCCCAACCAGGACCATTCCAGCCAATCCTAAAGAACACCTAGGGCAATATATAAGATTCCACAAGGTTCCAGGCACTAGAGTAACTTTCCAGAAACCTACAACCTCCAGATGGGTCCCCGGCCCAGATAAGTCCTGAAACCTAGCCCAGCCTCTCCAGAACATCAGATAGTTCCATCTCCCTACCCCTTATTAGTGACAGCCCCTTCCAATACGAAAAATTTAGAATTGCCATAGCCCAAACACCCCTAAAGAAAGGGATGGAAAGATCAAAAGTGATGGTTGAGTTATACAGAGAAGATAGGATTTAACAAATGAATATGAATGCTGAATCATTAAATTGATATCTCTTTTAGTCTCCAGTATTTTAGAGCAGCCTAGAAGTAAAAACCTAAAATTATGGAATTGTAACCTATGTCAAACTCTAAAATATGTTCTACAATTAATTGTAGTGCTGTGCTTTGAAATTTATAGCTTTTTTGTATACATGTTATTTTTCACAAAAAAGAAGGAAAAAAAGTCTATTGTTATGATAAAATACATATATATAAGCCTTCTAGCTGCCTATAATCTGGAGCAGCTAGAAGGAAAAATCTGGGAGGATCATATGGTAGCCCATGACAAACTCTGGCATCTGTCCTGTAACTACTTGTTGAAGGGTGCTTTGAAAACTATTACTTTTTTAATTCTTTGCTTTGTACATATGTTATACTATTTAATAAAAAAAGTTAAAAATTAAAAAAAATTGAATAGATTAAAGCTGTGGAACTGGAACAAAAAGTTCTTTTGTAGAATGTCTAAGAAAAGACTATTAAAGTTAAAGAAAACTAAAAGAAAAAATCCTATGGAAACCACCAGGAAATATATGAAAAACATACTGGTGAATCTTAAAGACAAGATACTGAGTGAAATATGACAAACACAAAAGGACAAATATTGTATGAGCTCACTGAGATGAAATAATCAGAATAAGCAAGCTGATAGAGTCAGAATCTGAAATATAGTTATCAGGGGTAGGGTAGAGTAAATAACAGGAATATGTGCGGAGTCTGTATGTGGGACAACAGAGAAGTTTTGGTCATGGATGGTAACAATGGCAGCACAGTATCGTGAACATAAGTAACATCACTGAACTATATATTTGCACGTGGTTAAGTTATGAGGATAAAACATTTTTTAAAACTCCATGAAACTGCACAAAATAAATAGTGAACCCTAGTTAAACTATGGACTATAGTTAATAATACAATTATAAAAATGTATTTTTATCAGTTGTAACAAATGTACCACAATGCAAGGTGTTAATAAAAGGGTAGCATATGGGAACTCTGTATTTTATGCATAATTTTTCTGTTAACCCACAACTTTTCTAATAAAAAAGAAATGTATAGCTTTTGCAATGTGACTATGTGCTTGTGAAAATCTTGTGTCTGATGCTCCTTTTACCTACAATATTGACAGATGACTAAAAAATATAGATTAAAAATAAATAACAGGGGGAACAAATGTTAAAACAAATTGAGTAGATTGAAATGCTAGTGAACAATGAAAGGAAGTGGGGTAAGGGTTACAGAAAAACATAGGGGGAACAAAGGTTAAAATATATTGAGTAGATGGAAATACTAGTGATCAATGAGAAGAAGGGATAAGGGGTATAGTATGTATGAGTTTTTTCTTTTTTCTTTTTATTTCTTTTTCTGGAGTGATGCAAATGTTCTAAAAAATGATCACGGTGATGAATATACAACTATGTGATGATATTGTGAGCCACTGTTTGTACACCATGCACAGAATGTTTGTATGTTAAGAATGTTTATGTTTGTATAATATTTTGGTTTGATAATAAAAAATAAATTAAAAAAATATATATGTATGTTTATAAAAAATATATATATATGCATGTTTATATATAAATGTCTGTGTGTATATATATATATGAACTGTCTTACTTCACAACTTAAACAAAAACACAACTTACAGACAGATCAAAAATTATAAGTAAAAAATGAAGCCATCAAATAACAGAGGAATATACAGAAGCATATTTTTTTTTTTATCATGCCTAGAAAACTCATCCACACCCCAAAGTGATAACACAGCAGCCAAACTGCCTGGCTCCATCACTTAGGGGCTGTTACTGGCCAAAAACAATTGGTTAATATAGACTTATGTCATTTGAAAAGAGTGCACAGTGTCTCACTGCGTGCATGGGCCATAAGTTTCACTTCATCAGTTTCCCGTTGATGGACACTTAGGATTGTTTACAATTTTTCTCCCTGATTTTAAATAAAACAGCAACACTACTACTCAGGTGAAATCTTGAGCATGCATTTTTATTATTATTCTTTGCACATGTGCTGTTATTATCTCTGGTTTGTATCTAGTAAATTAATTGCTGGGTTATAGGACATATTTTACATTTTGATGCCTGTCCATATTGGCAAGCTGCCATGTAGAAAATGTGTATTGATTTTTATTTCCATCATTGGCTGTGTCCTCATCTTATGGGTTGTGACAGCCTTCATCTTTGCCTGTCTCCTACAGGAATGATTATCTTCAATTGTTTTCATTTGCATCTATTTGGTGATTCGTGGAGAGTCTCTTCATATTGTTTCTACAATATGTTTGTGTTTTGGGACTCATCAGGAGTATTCTTCGTCCATACCTGTGGTAGATTGAAAAGGGCAGGTTCTTAGGCACAGTCTGCATTCCTGAGAATAGGACCTTTGAAGATGCTGTTACTAGACACCTTGTGGTCTGACTGAATTAGGGTAGGTCCTAATCCCTGTTACTGGTGGCTTTAAAAAGGGAGGAAAGTCAGATACAGTCAGGAGGAGAAGCCAGAAGCCGCAGTACAGGACTGAGGACACTGAAATGTGACGGGTGATGCTGCTGACTCCGGGGGAAAGCCTGGCATTGCTGACATTATGGTTTTAGGCCCCCAGCCTCTAAGTTGTGTAACTGAATAATTTGAGGTAAGACAGTAACAAATACTCATTGTTTAAGCCAATCCGTTATGTGGTATTTGTCACAGCATCTCTGGCAAACGAAGACAATCCTTTTCCCATTATGCCTTTGGACTGTTATATATGCTGAAAATATTTCTCACACTGTCGCTTGTCTTTTACTTTCTTTTATAGCTTTTTCTTTTGGCATTCTTCTGGAATTTTAAATTTCTGTGTACACTACCATCAGATGTTTCCTTTAAATTTCTTGTACTTTTTATCATGCCTAGAAAACTCATCCACACCCCAAAGTGATAACACAGCAGCCAGACTGCCTGGCTCCATCACTTAGGGGCTGTGTGAGCAAGCTACTGAGTCTCTCCATCCTCAGTTTCCTCTTCTATAAAACGGAGATCCTAACAGAACCTACCTCTTAGTATTGCTATGAGAAATAATGAGCTCATAGCCATAAAACACTGAGAACAGTCTTTATAACGTAGAAAGTACTACAAAACTGCTTGTTAAATTAAAAACACTGCCATGAAAAATATATCTGCCACATTGTGAGTGAAAAAATTTCACACAATATTATGTACAATCCCATTTCTGTAAAATGCATGTGAAAGTACATATACATGGAAGAGAAGACAGTCTCTCTTTTAGACAGTTTAATAGTTGTTCAACCTAGGCAATGAAATCTTAGATTATTTTTACTTTCTTCTTAGTATTTTCATTATCATTACAAGTATTAACAAAGAAAACAAACAAGACTGATAAGATCCAATAGTTACTCTAACATATTTCTGGAATCTACATTGATGTGAACTTTCTGGAAGAAAATCCGGCAATATGTAATATACTTGTTGACCAAGCAGTTTCACTTCTAGGAATTTTTCCTAAAGAACTAACAATACAAGGCTACAAATATGTATATGTTTCCACACCCAAACACATTCATACATGCACATTTACAGGGATACTGATTAAAGTAATGACTATATCAGCAAAAACTTAGAAATAATCTAAATTTGCATCAGTTGACGTCACAGAGCTACACAGGAAGCCTGCTTAGGTGAGGGCCTTGCCTATTCGGCTGAAGGCTGGGACTCCACCGTGCAGAGGAGCCACTGAGGAAATGTGTTTCAGAAAGATGACACCGGCAGCAATGCAGAGGAGGGCACCCACAGCCATGCAGAGGAGGGCACCCACAGCCCTCGCTGAACTCTTCCCGCTGCCTCGAAGTTAGAGCTTGGGCTCAAGTCTGGAAGTAGGGGATACAGGAGCACTTGGCATGCAAAAAGCAAAAGCTCTGGTCTCTACCATAACTGGACAGAAAGCCCAGGAGTTTCTCAGAAGGAAGTAAACTGTCAGGACATACCCCATGAAATGGCAAGAGACCTGGGTCAGATTCGCAAAAGGGCCTGGGACCCAGGCAGGAACTGCAAACAGAGGTGCCCGCTGCTACGTGAGGGCTAGAGGTGGGCCCTGACCAAAATGTGATGAAGACTAACCATCCGAGCAAGGAAAAGAGAGAATGTGTGTGTGTGTGTGTGGGGGGGGGGGGGGTTGGTCCCCAGATGAGAGAGAATGAGAAAGAGATGGCAAAATACCCCATGACAGAAGTCAAGCAATTAATCAATTCACAGGCAACCAGAGTTTCATGTTCAGGGAGGTGTGCCCTAAACCTTCTCCTTCAACTGTGTCATTTCTAAAATTATCTTTATTTGCCAAAAGGAGATTAGGATGTGAAACGAGGTGCTGATTCCTCTGAAATAACAGCATACTGTCTATACCCCTCACATGGCAATTACTCACACTCTGTCTTGGGGCATCTGCCGACCCACTACCTTATCTTGTTCAATTTCTAGCTCTTTTTGCCTGCATGAACCCATGCAGTCTAAAAAGGGTGCACATAACCACCCGGCAAGCAGTTCTTTAAGGTAAGGAACAAAGTCTAACATCTTCTACAACTTGCACAGAAGTTGGCAAGGTGCCTAGGTGCTTGATAAATATCAGCTGATGAATTACTTAATAATTCGTCCATAGTGTGCTATGATTTTATACACCCAGCTTCTTACATCACACTCTGGGGAAGCATTTATAGTAAAAAATTTAACAACAGGGGCTCAGAATCAGATGGACTGGGTTCAAAGGCAAGGTCTTTTTTCTAGCTAAAAGATTCTGCATAAATTACTTAATCTCTCAATGTCTACGTTTCCTTATTGTAAAAGGAGAGGATGACAATAGGATCATTTCTATATACCAACAGCAATCACTAACAGCTCCTGGGTGCCTTCAACAGGGACTCAGCTATTCTAAGCACTTTACAAGTGCCGCCTCATTTAATCCTCAAAGCAATCATATGAAGTAACATCCCTTTTATTCACATTTTACAGATGAGGAAACTGAGGCAGACTAACATTCTTGCCTATACAGTTTAAGTGTGGGAGGCTGCGAGTCGACGCAGACCGCTGGATTCCAGGGCCCACGTTCTTAACCAGCACTGCCACACACGAACACGCTTTGTACAAGGAGGAGCTTCTTAAATTAATACATAGAGTGTGAAAACTTCAAACAGCCAGAAAACCCATAGCAGAGGCCCTTGCCTCTCCAGCCATTTCACTTCCCTTAATAAGGTTATCGACAAGACATGCTATAATGCCACAGCTTCCCCCTGCTCATGGCCACCCGCCCCCTTCAGCCTCTTTTAGAAGTTTGCCCAAAACCTGAAGCCAAGCTGAAGATTTATAACCTGGAGGAAGCCCCCTAACATTCTTTAGCTTCTTCGGGAATGCCTGTCACACTCTGATCCTCAGCACTGGTGGCCCACAGAGAGCCTCCCAGAGCCTGGAGCTTCCTCCCTCGGTTTCTGCTCCCAAGTCCTGCCAGCAAACACACATTCAGCCCTCAGTCCACCCGCACCTCACCTGAGAGCAGGCTCCTCCTGAATGCCCCAGAACTCTCCTCTTAACACTATGCGTGTTAAACCCTTATCTTCTCACCCAGAACATCAGCTCCCCGTGGGTGGATACGGTGCTTTACCCTTTCCGCAACCCCCAACAGATCTACTGAAGTGCCCCCATGACTCGCACACCATGGGCACGCAAAGACCAGATGGTTTCACTTTCAGTCAGTAATGCTTGGTAATCATTTAAAAAATAAGCAGCCTTCCAGATAGGTGAGACTTTTATAAATATATGCTAATTCCAAGTAAGACATGAACCAATAAACACTGATAAAACATCTCCTTACGAGAAACTGACCCTTTCTCTTAGGCAGCACTTACCTGCTTCTCCTTCCTCCTCTCCCAGATTCAGCACAATGATGCAGATGTGCTTTCTTAACTGGCGCGGGTTGGAGAACTTTCGACAGCATTTGCTACACTCCAAGTTGCTCAGAGCCAGGCTGTTCCCGTCCTCAGAAGCCAGTGGACTGTCCTCCCCCGGACTCATGATGCTTTCTGCCAGCTCCTCTTCAGGGCAGTGCTTCTTCGTGGACCCCTTAGGCCTGCCTCTTTTCCTCTTCACTACCAAAAACTCTGTAAAGGAGAAGAGAAGGCGCGATGCAGTCACATGGCGAGACAGTACAGGGCACGCATTCAAACATTCATGTGCAAGAATATGTCTGGAGTTCATATTTTATTAGAAATGAAGCATCTGTAGCAATCCCAGAAATTAACACCTGCAACCAAATAGTATCTTTAATGCTAACAGCATTACATCTACATACATAATAATGTATCATCAGTTCTATGCTATTCTGAATTAAGAATATTATTTTATCAGAACCTTTGCACATGCTCCTCCTGTAAAGCTGGGAGGATTTTTTAAGTTGTCAGCCCCCAGTTCACCAACGTGCTGCTTGTTAACCACCATTTCCATTTAAATCCAGTTCTCAGAAATAGCTTAAGGACTTCTTTGTGAAACGCTCTTTCAAAGACCGCTTTGCTTTGCATGCCCTTAATGAGTTATACAACTCTTTAGTTTATTTCAGAGTCATAATTATTAAGAGTCAAATCGTCCTGAGGAAAAAGCGAAAAACTAATTACATTCTAAAGCCACGAATCCCAGGAGTAAAGACAATAACGACATTTTTCAAGTTCCCTAGCAACTCCGAGATTTTAAATGTGACGATCAGAGTCACTCGTACAAGTTCTGAGTCATTCTCCGACTTGTATCTCCTCTTCACTAGCACTCATTTCCAGGGAGATAAGAATGAGGCACCTCCAGGATGAAGGTGGGGCAAGCAGGGCAGTATGAGGCGGAGCAGGGTGGCCTTGCAAGGCCAAGCAGGACCCCCGCCAGCCTGGCAGACCCCTCAACGTAAGAGGCATCTCTCTGCCTGAGGCTGGAGCTTTAGCAGTCCTCCTTTCATCTCAACATCAGGAACAGAAAGCAGCCCTGGGGTCGGGCACCGCCTTGGGCTACTGTGCACCTGGAGAAGAGGGGGTCTTTAAGATGCCTCCCACTCTCTATAGAGCCCAGACCCTGGGCAGTGCAGCAGCCGCCCACTGTTAACTGCTACCACAGCAGGGAGGCACCCAGATCTATCACTTGTGAAAGCTAAGAATCAGAGAGGGGAAAATCACAGGGGCAGAGGAGGGTAGCACAGTTCTGGAGCAGCGGCTGCAGAATGGTGTGATACCGGCCTGCTTCGGTTTGGGGTCCCCAAGGATCCCTGGAGACCAGACACCAGAAAGGAAAGAAGGTGGCGAGAGCTGTCAGCCTTAACCGAGAGAGCCTTCCCGGGCAAGCACAGCCAGCACAATTACCTCCCTCATTTCCTCTTACTTGGGACTCACTGGGGGAGTGGGTGGGGCGGACAAGAATCGGGGAGGAAGTCCCACTTAACAACATGACAGGAAATAGAGTGGCTCGATAAAACAAACAATGGACGGGAGACCCCCGCTTCCCTGGCACACACTGAATTTCACCTAGGAGGACAAGAGCTGCGAAGACAAGGAGGCCAGACAGCGAGACAGAGGTGGGGGAGGAAGTAAGGAATGGAATGCACAGAGACTAAGGGCAAACTGCCTGCTCCAAAGTCATTACAACTTTTTAATTATTATTCTTCACAACAGCATGTACTGGTACAACCTACTGAAGCAGCAATTAATAGTCAGAAGCAGAATTACTGGAGCGGCTATAAAACGCCCCCTCATGTGGCATCAGCTGAGCTGCGGGAACAGGTTTCCCAAAGACTTTCTGACGGGGGTGGCAGCCTCCCCCAGTGGCCCTACACCCTGCCCGAGTGGCACAGACCACTCCTAAGAAGACTGCTTGGGGACGGGGGCACAGCGTCACTGCCACGGGAGCAGCCAGGGCAGGGGCGGCAGGGTGAGAACCTGCACTGGCCACAGCCGGACACCGCACGGCCCGCTGACCCTGGCTTACCTATGCGTCTCTCTTCCCAGAGACCATGCCGTGACTGCGCCCCAGCCCCTCAGCACCTGCCCTGGTGCCTGCACAGGGGACATCTGGTGCATCGGGGCGAAGACGTTGCTAGCAGTGTGCCCTCTCATTGTCAAGGAAGAGACGTCAAATCGGTCCTGAAAGCTTTGAAAGGCCTCTGACACAATGGTGACAAAATGAATCCTACATCTTGCTACATCCATAATTCAGATCCTCAAGACCAATTAGTTAGCTAAAAATGAAATATTCATAAATGAACTTGGAATAATTCAAGCACTGCAACGAGTCACTGCTGTCAACCACCCACATTTTATACAAGAGCCAGAATCTGGGACCTGGGCAAGGAAACTCTTGTAACGTCTATAACAAAAATTTCAACAGAGCTACCTTTAATTCCTCTTCCTCCACCCTGAATGCCTTTATCCCATGCGTCAGTGAACTCTGTGGGTTCTGCCCAGTAACTCCCCTTCCATCCTCAGGGCACCTATCTGGCATGGCTTCAGACTCTGCCTTCTCACCCAGTCTCTCTGCCTCTATTCCTCGCTGCTCTGCGTCTTCCTTACCCTAGAGCCTCTCACTGTCCTGGGTGACTTTACCCCAACCTCAGACCTGGCATTCAAGACCCTTTACGCATGGCTCTGCCCTGCTGGGTCCCTGCACCCCATCACCCACACATGCACACACTCTCTCTGTCCCTCCACGCACCCTTGCCCTGCCGTCAATTTTCCTTTCAATTGTTCAGTGCGAATTTCTCCCTTAACATGTAGATACTCCTGTCCCCTTTCACTTACTGTCTATTCCCCCTATCTGTGCCCACTTCCTTCACCCCAAACAGACCCCAATTCAACTCCTAACGCTGAAGGTCCAGTTCAGATCTCAGTACCCTCGGCATGGGCTGTCCCACCTATTTAAGCAGGACGGGTCCCCTCAACTCCCTCACATTCTCCCACAGTGGGTACTCACAGACACCGTCTCCTGTTTATGAGTCTCATTTTCCCTAACCTCTATTATAAACCCGGATGTTTGAGCACGCCTCTCAATTCCTGGGTCTTGAACAGAGTCAAATATACAGTAAGCAATTAATAAACAAATAGACGTTGATTGGTTGCTTATGATAGGAAAAAAAAATTTGGAAAATGAGACATTTCCTTCGATCCCAACCCTGAGCAGGAGGAGAGGCCAGCCCATAGTACATCTGAGACCCTTCTCTAAATCCACAGCTCAGGGCCAATGTCCTCCTAGGCAGAAAATCATCCATGGATATCAAAGGTCAAAGACTGGAAAGGGACAGAAAGAATTAACAGAAGGCTTTTAAAGTCAATCAAAAGACAGCATAAGTGACAGAAAAATAGCCCATTATCAAAAACTTAATAATGTAAACCTTTTATTTGTACATCATTCAAGTTTTCAAGACACTTTCCCAGCCACTGAATCATTTCACCCTCAAGAAAACTTTAAGAGATGGATGGGGGAAACAATTTCCAAACAGAAGAAGAAAGTGGGGACCCAAAGGTTGAAGCGGCTGAAGCCATCTTCCAGAGCCGGCTGCCCAGGAAGAAGCGGGTGGGTTTCCTTCTCCCACACAGTACTCTGAGCATCCTGCTGACTCACACATCCCTCCAAAGTGGGTAACAAAGATCAGGTGCAGACATGTCACTAGAGCCAGTACGTGTGGTAAAGAAAGGCTGGCTTGGAGTCCAGCAGAGTTGGTTCAGATGCCTGAAGCTCGGTTCCCAAGTGAAAAGTGAAAGCAAAACGTCCTTGACTCTGCAGCCACCATTAACACAAGCAAGCCATTAAGAAGCTGAGCGCAGTCCTTAGGAGGTGGTCAGTAAGTGACAACTGTGCATTATTGTGGCCACAGTCTTTAACATTCTGACGCAGAATATCTCTCTTAAGAAACTACTACCTTCCCAGAATGCATCTACATCCCACCGTTAGATAATATGGCTCCTTGATATACAAGTGTTCTTCTTCATTCTGGCTCAATATTCATTTTTCCCTGCATTTCTTCATTTCTAAATGTTGCATACACCAAGAAACCCAATACAGAATTAGGAGAACCCAAATTTCATTATGCTTCAGACCACGGATAAAGTCAGGCTCCCATCATCGCACTTTGCAGCTCAATCCCTAGTCAAACCAACTAGAGAATTTAGGAGAATTCTGAGAGACTAAAATGCTGGGACCCTGACAATCTCCTTGGTATTTATTTCCAAAGCTAAGGAAGCCAATGAATTACGTTTCATAAACCAAGAAGTACGAGCCTTTCAGTTTTACAAAGAAGGAAATGCAATTTCTTTGGGTCACGGCTGCATCCTCTCCTACAAAGCACAGAGCGGGACAGGGAGAGACATGCCACACCTGCTTCAAAGGCTGCGTCAGCAATGCGGTGAGCGTGCCACCTAAGTGACGGCAGTAATTGGTGATACAAGCACGTGTCTCAGGCGCCATGCTGTGCACCTCACAAGCATTTCCTCATTTAGCCTGTGAGAGAAGCTGCAGTCTTGCCCTTTTTATCTATATGAGGTCACTGAGGCTTAAGAAGATAAATTAATTTGCCCCAAAGTCCCAGAACTAGGAAGTGGTAGAGGTGGGATTCGAACCCAGATCAGTCTGCCTCAGGCCCAGTGAACCCAGCCTGTGTGGCAGCAAGTCCAGTTCTTGGAGCACGGAGCTGCCCAACCCTCCTCGGGGTCTGCAGGAAAGCGCAGGTCATGTGGCGGCCACAGGCCTTGGTGCGAGGGACTCCCCGCAGGGCCAGCGCCTGCAGACAAAGAGCAGGGGAGCTGTGTGCCACCACGCACCAACTCAGCCATATTTGCAATTACACCCACTCATGTTCAATCACACTCTCACATACAATCGCACACACACGTATGCACATCACAATCACACACACACATGCACACACACACACAAGAGAGCCAACCTGGTCATTTAGGCAATTCTTTCTTGGACCACAGCCAGAGATCTGAGCAGGAAGAGAGGAGGAAAAAGAAAGGTTATCCTGCATAACACTTCCTACGCGAGCAAAAAAGTAATGAAAAGGGTATAAAATAAACTGAAAGAGTTAGAAATGCTCTTGTTATAAACGAAGACCAGAATGATAAATCAATTACTACTCAGTTAAAGATTTAATGGAACCGTTTCAAATATCTCTCAGTTTAAAATGAATTGTGGAGGCTAAATCTGAATGAAAATCATTAGAGAGAAACTAAGCCTCTACAAGTCTCAAATTTTATGGACTTTCACAAAGAGAAAACTTGAAAATATTTTCTCACATTAAAAGCTAAATAAAGTCTTAAGAAATACTTTTTGAAACTAAACCACAACTAAAGAAAAATTTATGTCAAAAGCAGATTAGTTAGTAGAAGAAAATAATATATAAAAGTAATTCAGTGGTAAGAATTCGATTACATCTGCGGGGTCCCAAAAACATGCAGCTGCCAACACAGTAACTGGGCCCAAGTCCGACTCTCCCCAGTACTAACTAGGGACCTCCAGTAACTGTCAACTCTTCCGAGCCTCTGAGCCACATATGCCTCGACGATAATGGTCTGGGTTAGAGGCTGACACGGGGGTGGACGGCCCAAACCCACAGGCCACCTGGACGCAGCTCTGGCACACCGCAGCCAACACCAGCAGGGCACAACTTCTTCTCATGGGTACATGCCACATTCTTCAGGATAAGACCATATGCTAAGCCAAAAATCAAGTCTCATTTTAATTTAAATACATTTAAAAAGAGTGAAAACATACAAAGCATGATCTCTGGCCATAATGGAATAAAATCAGAAACAACAGAAAGAAATCTGGGAAATTCAAAAATATACAGAAATTAAGCAGCACATTCCTAAACAGCCAATGGGTCATAGAAGAAATCACAAAGGAAATTAGAAAATACTTTAAGATGAATAAAAATGAAAATGTAACATACCAAAACTTATGGGATACAGAAAAAGCAGTGCCTTGAAAGAAATTTATAACAGTAAATGCCTACATTAAATAAAGAAAAAAGATCTCAAATCTTTTGCCTAAGCTTCTAATTGAAAAAAAAAATGGAAAAAAGAGGAGAACACTAAGCTCAAAGAAAGGTGAGGCACAGAAATAATAAAGATTAGACTTGAAACAGAGGACAAAGACAAAAACAAAAGAGAAAATCAACAAATGAAAAATTTTGGAAAGATAACAAAATTGACATACTTATCACTAAACTCAGCAAGAAAAAAGAGAAGAATCAAATTACTAAATCACGAATGATAGAGTAATCGCTATCACCAAGCTTACAGAAATAAGAATTATAAAGGAATACTGGAAACAACTGCATGTCAAGAAATTAGATAACCTAGATAAAATGAAAAAATTCTAGAAAGATCTAAACTACCAAAACTGACTCAAGAAAAAAAAATCTGAATGTATCTATAACAAGTAATGAGATTGAATCAGTAATCAAAAAACTTTTCTTTGGTTTCACTGGTGAATTCTACCAAATAGTTAAAGATGAACTAATACCAATCCTTCCCAAAATCTTCCAAAAAATAAAAGAGGAAGAAACACTTAGCAACTCCTTCTATAAGGCCGCTATTACCCTGATTACCAAAACAAGGCAAAAAGATCAGAGAAAGGACGGAAAACCAACATCTCTTATGAACAGATGCAAATGTCTTAATCAAAATACTAGCAACCCAAATCAAGCAGCATATTAAAAGTATTATGCACCATGACCAAGTGGGATTTATCCCAGAAATGCAAGAATAGATCAGTGCATGAAAATCCACAAGAGTAAAATGCCATATTAATAGAACGAAGAGAAAAAACAAGATAATCTCAATAAACACAGAATAAGTATCTGAAAAAACCCAATACCCTCTCATGATAAAAACATTCAACTATGAATAGAAAGGAACTTCCTCAACTTGTTTAAGGGCATCTATAAAAATACTAAAAAATTCCACATCTAACAGGTCATGCTGCCTAAGATCAGGAACACGAGGATGTCCATTCTCGCCACTTCCATTCAACAGTATGCTTTTACTGTACTGAAAGGCTCCAGCCAGGGCAATCAGACAAGAAAATGACACCAAAGCCATCTAGACTAGAAAGTGGGAAGTAAAATGATATCTATTCATAGATGGAATGATCTCATATATATAAAATCCTAAGGAATACACTAAAAAACTATTATATCTAATAAACAAGTTTAGCAAGGTTGCAAGATACAAAAGCAATATACAAATATCATTTGTATTTCTATACATATCAGAATGAACAAACTGAAAAGGAAATTAAGAAAAATTCCATTTATAGTAGCATCAAAAATAATAATTAGATATAAATTTAATCAAGGAAGTGAAAGACTTGTATACAGAAAACAAAACATTGCTGAAAGAAATAAAAGAAGTACCAAAAAAAAAAAAAAAGAGAGAGAAAGACACCCACATTCATAGACTGGAAGACTCAGTGTTGTTAAGATGGCAATACCCCCCAAACTGATCTACAGATTCAATACGATACCTATCAAAATTTCAATTGCTTCTTTTGTAGAACAGTCAAGCTGATTCTAAAATTCATAAGGAATTGCAAGAGACCCTAAATAGCCAAAAAAATTCATGAAAAAGAAGAATAAAGTTGGAGGATTCACACTTCCCAACAGTAAAAGATACTACAAGCTATAGTAATCTAAACAGTGTGGTACTGCCATAAGGACAGATACACAGATCAATGGAAGATAACCAAGGGTCCATAAATAAACCCATACAGCTATGGACATTTCATTTTGACAAAGGTCAAAACGAATGCCCTATTCCAGGGAAAAAGAATAGTCTTGTCAACATATGGTGCTGGGACAACAGGATATCCACATGCAAAAAAAAATGAATGTGAATCCCTATCACACACCATACAAAAAATTAACTTAAAATGGATCAAAGGCATAAGCATAAGAGCTAAAACTATAAAATTCAGATGGAAACATGGAAAATCTTCATAACCTTGGATTAGGCAAAGGTTTCTTAAATATGACAACCAAAGACACAACAGCAGTAAAAAATAAACTGGACATCACAGAAATTAAAAAATTTTGTGCATCAAAGGACATCACTAAGAAAGTGAAAAGACAACCCACAAAACAGAAGAAAATATTTGCAAATCATATATCTGATAAGGATCTAGTATTAAGATATAGAAAGAAGTTTTACAAACCAACAACAAAAAATAAACAACCCAATTAAAATACGGGCAAAGAACTTAAACCAATGTTTCGTCTAAGAAAATATAAAAATGGCCAATAAGTACATTTAAAAAAGAGTTTAACATAATTAATCACTGAGGAATTGCACATCAAAGCCATGTGAGTGAGATACCATTTCACTCCCATGAGAATGACCATAATAAAAAAAAATGAAAGTATTGGAGAGGATATGGAGAAACTGGAACCCAAATACATTGCTTATGGGAATGGAGAATGTTACATACTAAGGAAAACAGTTTGATTGTTCCTCAAAGCATAAAATTACCATGACCCAGAAATTCCACTACTGGGTATATATGCAACAGAAATGCTCAAACAAACACTTGTATGCAAATGTTCATAGCAGCTTTATTCATCTTAGCCAAAAAGTGGGAACAACCCAAATTAACATTCACTGATAAATGGAAAAAGAAAATGGTATATCCATACAATGGAATATTGTTAAACCAATAGAGGAATGAAGTGTTGGCACATACCACAACATGAATGAGTCTTGAACACCTTATACAAAAGGCCATATATTGTATGATTCCTTTTATATATCTCTGCAATAGGAAAACCCAAGGAGAAAGAAAGTAGATTAGTGGTTGCAAGGGGCTGGGATGCAGTGGGGCTAAAGGGAGTGACTAATGGGTACAGGGTTTCTTTTGGGCATGGCAAAATATTATGGAATAAGATAGCGGTGATGGCTGTACAACATTGTGTATTTACTAAAAACCACTGAATTGTAGATTTTAAAATTGTTAAAATGATAAATTTTATTTTATGTGCATTTTATCTCAATTAAAAAAAAACACAGCTGAAAACAGAATTAATGAGCCAAAGGATCAGTGAGAAGAAAATACTCAAAATGCTGCACAGAGAGACAAAAGCAAGGAAAATATATGTTAGGACAATGCCACAGAAGTCACAGAAAGAAGGGAAAAAGATAATGAAGCAAGCAATGTCTGAAGGCAAAATAGCTTGGACTTTTCTAAATCTTAAATCTACAGTCATAAGATATCCAACAAATATCAAGAAGGATAAATGTTTTAAAACATTTATCTTTCCTAGGTGCATCGCTGTGAAACTTCAGAAATCAAGAACAAGGCCAGGACTAGAGCATTTCCTAATATAACTTATGTAGATAGTTTGATTGAACAGCATAAGTACTTGGAATCTCAGGTAGAACATGAGATTTTGTTGGTTTGTCCAGAGTGATGCCCCGATGAATCCCAGAGTGATTTGATCAGTGACT
>PVIY010013776.1:0-58239 GCA_004026745.1 Myrmecophaga tridactyla | reverse complement strand
GTTGGGTAACAATTTGAATAAGTGAAATTCTGCACTGTGGCTTGGCCATTTTGTTATTCTTCTGTCATCCGTGCCACCTGTATTTTCTGTTTATCAGATTTTTTTTTCTTTTTTCTTTATATATTTTTATTGGGAAATATCCACACACATATAGTCCAACCATATTATACAATCAGTGATTCGCAATATCATTGTATAGTTGTGTATTCACCATGATCGTTTTTAAAACATTTACATCATTCCAGATAAAGAAATTAAAAAAATGAATTCATGCACCCCATACCCCTTACCTCTCCCTCTCAATGACTCACAGTATTTCAATCTTCCCAATTTTTACCCTTTATCTCCCCCTATTATTTATTTATTAATCCTTTTTTTTTTTTTACTCATCTGTACTCTGAATGAAAGGTGTATCAGGCACAAGTTTTTTTTACAATCACACAATTACATCATAAAAGCTGCTGGAACCCAGTTCAACAGTTTGAGGTACTTCCCTCCAGCCACTCCAATACATCATAAACTAAAAAGGGGTATCTATAATGCATAATAACCTCCAGAATAACCTCTTGACTCTTTTGAAATCTCTCAGCCACTGAGTCTTTATTTTGTCTCATGCTCTCTTTCCCCTTTTGGTCAAGAAGGCTTTCTCATTCCCATGATGCTGGGTCCTGGTTCATCCCTGGTAGTCAGGTCCTATGTTGCCAGGAAGATTTACACCCGTGGGAGTCATGTCCCATTTAGGAGGGAGGGAAATGAGTTCCCCTGTAAAGTTGGCTTAGAGAGGCTATATCTGAGGAACAAAAGAGATTGTCTGTGGATGACTCTTAGGCGTAATTATCAGTAGGCTTAGCCTATCCTTTGCAGGAATAAGCTTGGTAGGGGCGAGTCTCAACTTAGAGGGCTCAGCCTGTTGAATTGGTTGTTTTCACTGCTTGCAAGACTATCAAGAATTTCTCAGATGAGGAAGTTTAATATTACTTCTTTTCTCCCCAGTTCCCTAAGAGGACTTCACAAATATTATTTTATTCTTTGCCCAAATTACTCTGGTATATATGGGGACACCACACTAATCTGTACAAACCAACAAGATTTCACGTTCTATTCAAGATTCCATGTAATAATGGTGTTCAAGTAAACTGACTGTGGTAGTTAGATTCAGTTGTCAACTTGGCCAGGTGAGCATACCTAGTTTTGTTGCTGCGGACATGAGCCAATGGTACGTGAACCTCATCTGTTGCCAATTACATCTGCAGTCGGCTAGGAGGCGTGCCTGCTGCAATGAGTGACGTCTGACTTAATTGGCTGGTGCTTAAATGAGAGAGCTCAACATAGCACAGCCTAAGCAGCTCAGCATTCCTCATCTCAGCACTCGCAGCTCAGCCCAGGCCTTTGGAGATGAAGAAGTCACCCCGGGGAAAGTTGTTGGAACCCAGGGGCCTGGAGAGAAGACCAGCAGAGACCATCCTGTGCCTTCCACGTAAGAAAGAGCCTCAGTGGAAAGTTAGCTGCCTTTCCTCTGAAGAACCAACAGAATAAATCCCCTTTTATTAAAAACCAATCTGTCTCTGGTGTGTTGCATTCCGGCAGCTAGCAAACTAGAACACTGACCATACAAGTTAAATTAGATAATGTGCTACCCATATATGAATTTTGCACCAAAGAAACATCTCTCCCTTCGGTCTTACACAGAGGTTAAAGTTTGAAAATATGGGCCATATCATCCTTTACCCAGTATTCTGATTTACCTTAGCCCTATTCAGAGCAGCTTCATTCATATCTCTAGATGAAGTCTGATGACTTTTTTTTTTTTTCCAGCTTTTTTAACAGTTTTGCTTAGTGGGGTAGTGCTGATTTTCATAACTTCAGTGCTCAATCAAACTCTGAGTCTCAGGTGTCACATAAATATCTGAAGTTTCAGGGAACGACCAGGTTATATACAAATAGCTCAGTATCTCAGAATTGAGAAATATCAGTTACACCTTCTAAATATATGTGACTGTTCTAAGAGCTTCTTGCAGCCCCTCAGTAGCCTGTTGTATGTAAACACCAGTTTCCCCTTCCATTCCTCAGTGGTTGTACCCTTAGGCCGCCTCCATCCATTGTGAACACTGCTGCCATAAACACCTGTGTGCAAATGTTCATTCCTGTCCCCACACTCAGTTCCTCCAGGTATATACCTAGTAACGGAGTTATAAGATCATATGGCAGTATCAGGTTTTTTTAACTAGTAAAAATTGATTGAACACCTACACCGGTAGGTTGAATTACATACCCCTGCAAAGACATGCTCTGAATTTTGATCTGCATTACCATGGGCATGAACACATTTGTAAATAGGACCTTTGGACAGATGTGTTGTTATTTAAGGTGTGACTCAACTGAATCAGAGTGAGCCTTAATCTGCAGTACTGGAGGGCTTTATAAACAGAAGGAATTTGGACACAGTTGGTGAGTCAGACCAGAAGTCAGCAGAATGTGGAAGAGCAAGCCCACCAGGTGACGGGAGCAGAGATGCAAGCCAAGGAACCCAAGGATGGCGGCAAGCCAGCATCAGAACCCTGAAGACATGGGGGAGAAAGCATGGCCCTGTAGATGCCTTAATTTTCAACTTCTAGCCTTCCAAACCAAGGGCCAATAAATTCCGATTGTTTAGAGCTAAGGTTGAACCCTGTTAGAAAACATTGACTTATTTCTATAAGATTCTACCCTTTTGTGTTTTGTGACAATTTTCTGTATTTTCCATGGAAAATTATTACTGCTAAAGTAATTTCCTGTGGTGTACGTTTTGTGTGTGTATGTGAAAATGATTCATCTGGTTTTATTTTAATATATTAGCTATTATGTCTATAGTTATATCCATGTTTATAATTATATCTTAGATATATATTAAAAAACTGATTTCTGTGAAATCAGTGAACAGTTGCTTTGTGGTGGTTTGAAGCTGTATGTACCCCACAAAAACATGTTCTTAAATCTAATCTGTTCCTGTGGGTGTGAACCCATTGTAAGAGGGACCTTTTGATGTGGTTGCTCTGGTTAAGGTATGACCCAGCCCTATGAGGATGGATCTTAATCCTATTACTGGAGCCCTTTATAAGCAGAGTGAAATTCAGAAAGAGAAAGAGAAAGCCAAGGGAAGCAAGAAGCTGAATTCAGTGGAACTGGAAGAGAAGGAAGAGACCATGAGATTTTGCCATGTCCCTTGCCCTGTGACAAACTAAGGGCCAAAGATTACCAGCAGCCAGCCCCAGAACTCTGGTCTTTGGGAAGAAAGCCTAACCCTGATGATGCCTTCCTTTTCTTTTAGCCTGAAAACCTTAAGCAAATAATGTCCCTCTTTAACACAATCCATTTCATGGTGTTTGCCTGAGCAGCCTGGGGAAGTAAAATATGGAATTTTAAGTGCCTTTTCCTAAGCTTTCTTAACTATAAGCTTCCTCTTATTCTAAAAAGCAAAGGAATAGACAATAGGACTACTTTGGCCTGAGAGCACTGGGAAACTGATATATATTTTTGAGATGAAAGAATATTAGAATGCCCCACATTCAGGATCTGCCCTCTACACTATAAAACATGCTGTGACATTTGATTATTTTAGTTAATATACCACATAGTTGGGGTATTGACTGACCCTGGTTATTGAAGGAGGGTCACTAAGCAAGTTAAGTGAACTTTCATCAACAAGTCTGACACCTTTTTTTTTTTCTTTGCCACTTCTCCCAATCTCTGTAATTGTGATATTTTTCTTTTCTGCTTATTTTTCACCTAGCCTGTTGTTTTCTTGCTAGCCACAGGAGGGAATCATTTAGAAAGCTTGGTAAGGGCAGTTGGATCACCAGGCTCAACTCTGCTTGCGGAAAATAAATGGAAGAACAAACTTTTAAGGGCTCTCGCCAAGGGAAATGAAGTTGTGTTGGTCTTCAGGTTCTTTGGATTTAATCTGCGGTTTGGGAGTGAGTTCTTTCCATGTCTCACCTTACCCTAGTTATAGAAGGGTGGAGGGGGAGAATGTAAATTAATCCGATTTCAGTTGACTTCATTGCTTTTGATGTGGAAGGTGCTGTAAATGAGGTGCCTTTCTAGAACGGCTTTGGTGTTGTGCATGCTTTGCTTGTTGACTGGAATAAAAAGATTCAGCAAGACTCCCAAAGAGTTTACTTGGGGGGATGACAAATCTTGGTGATGAATGTTTGTGGTGGAAGCACAACATTCTGAATGTAATTTACACCACTCAATGCTATACTTGAAAGTGATTAAAAGGGAAGTTTTACATTATATATGTATGTTATTCCAATAAAAATATTATAAAGAGCCTGCAATCTGTTGATGCAAAATTTATTAAATGGATAATTTGTTGAGTGTTAGCTGACACTGGTGTGGAATTAAGGTCTCTGGAGATGGTGCATGATGGAAATCTGAATTGGACAGGTTGGTAATGAAGCCTCAGGGGTGGCCTCTTTACCAAGGCTAGGATTTATCAAAACCCAACAGACCAAATGATTCCATTGGAAAGGCACACACTCCAAATATTTATTCGGAAGCTCTGCTAATTCAGATTAGTAATAAAAAACTCAAATAAATTGAGATTTCTTATTTATCACTGCTCAGTAAGGACCAGTGCTGAGGGAATTCAAATGTGATTCAGTTGTGCCAAGGAACCTTGGGTTGACTTGGCATGTTGTGAGACTAATTATACCTGAGTCCAGCATCTAGCATCTATTGAGATTCCTACCCTCTGCCATTACCAAAAGCATGGTAATACAGAAGGGGAGCTGGAGGACACCAAGGAAGTACAATTAATATATTGTTGTACCTTGGAAGAGCCCACCAATTGATTTATAAGTTATCAATCTCTAAGCTAACAATAACAACAATAATTGTCGTGGCCATTCTTGAGGCATTTATTTTTGTCATTTGTTGTGCTAAGCCCTTAATGCATATCATCTCCTTGAACTCCGTATTTGGAACTACTGTGAATCCCATATAGAGTTGAACAACGTGGCTTAGAAAGTTAAAACTTGACAAGTCACACAGCTGTATAGATGGCAGATGTGGATCCACATCTCGTCTGCCTCCAGAGCCTGTGTATTCATTTCTTCTCTTCCAAGCAGATATCTTAATCATCCTTTATATCACCACTCTCACAGCCAGATAGATTGCCAGTCCAGAGGAATAACTGGAAATTATAAAATGTTTGGACTTTTCCTAGCGCTATCCTGCCCCATGCTACTAGCCAAGGCTATTTTCATGGCTTTTGTACCCACTTGAAAGCGTGTTTTGTCTCAAATATAGAACATGTCTGGAGTTAGAAATTCAGTATTTACAAATAGGTGAAACAGAAGTATCGCACTCAGCAGAAGTAAGACAGCTGCAGAATTCAGTTAGTGACATAGTTAGGCCAAATAGGCTTTGTCAAATGTCACTAGTCCTAGCAGTGAGATAATTATAAGACATATTTATTTGCCTCTTTTGCTAACTACTCTCTGACATTTGTAGACTTGTTGATGATAGAGACTAGGTTTTATGCATGGGCCTTGTGAGCCTTGTAGATGATGCCAGCAGAAGTTGATGAAGGATGTGGGAAGGTCATCACAGGTGAGAACCAGGTAGAGTGGTGGTGGGCATCTGGTAAGGGGTATTTCATTTTTCACCTGGCTTCAGATCTTGTGCTAGGAAGAGGCTCCTTCGTAAGTAGGCTCTGGCTCTCAGTACCATGCTGGAATGAATATTAATCTTTCTCATTTTGTCAGGGTCAGACACAAAGGTTGCTTATGTCCCTTTGCCTCTCCTGACTCTACTTGTCACCCAAGCAGATGCTCCCACTTGGCTGCTTCCAGTGAGGAACCCGGGCTGGCCGAGTATGTTACAATTGTTCCCTGTCTTAAACTAAAATCACAAAGTAGTTTTCAACCTAGAGTTGCAAAGAGCAATCCTTATTATGAAGGGCATTCCTCCCGCTGGTGCCTCTTGGCTCTCCTCCTTGTCTTTACCTGCTTCTTTAGCAACTGGATCCTAACCCCTACCCAACCTCCCCACTGTAGGTCTGGACTTGGCCTGTTGCATTTGCAGCCCTGATTTTTCACCTGCCTCATTTCTGACCTTTCCTACATAGGTCCATATCATGGTTCTACCATATTTCTCTTGTGGACCCAATGGCTTGTGCCACACCCAAACCATATATTACACACCTGCCTCTCCTTTGGCCACTGGTCACTGCCCAGTAGTGGTCTTGCCTCTGTGATGGACTGACCTTACTGCCAGCTTTTCTGGCTCTCTTGGCCTTCTGCAGTCTGACTCATTACTGTCCTGGGGGTAAGTGACGACAGGTCTCGTCATTGTCCTTCCACAGCTGGATCATCAACTCTGCAGAATGGGCTTTTTCAGAAGGTTATTCTATTCAGAGACTTGTGAAGATGAAGATTCTCCAGTACAGGGGGTGAAACTTGAGATTAATCATTCACTCCTGAGCTTCACATGGCCATACAAGGAGATGCAGAAAATTGCAGTTTGAAATGTTCACTAGTAATTCATGTGCTACAGGCCTGCCTGGCTTCCTTCCAGAGTCCCCAAGCAGACAGCTCCCTTCTCTATTGCTAGTCAAAGAAGAGCTGCTTTTGTTACTTAGATTTGGATTTTTAAAAATTAATTGGCGATAATTGTAAGAGAATACTGATAGCTGCTTTGTATACTTTTATATTTGGCGAGTTTTTTGGCAACTTTGAGTTCGGAGTATGAAAATGGTTTGTTTTGTAACTAGGGAGAAAGGAGTGATTTGTGATATTTACATCAGTATCACAGAATAGCAGAAGCAGTGCAAAAATTGTAGGCTTTTTGGTGAAGTTTATTAAAACCAAAGGGAATGTAGAATCAGTTGGTGGTTTTCTTTCTCTTCCTCCTCCTCCTCTTTTTTTTGAGGAATAAACAGAATTCCCTTGCATTCTGGTGTTCAATTGGCAGGAGGCCAGGAAGCGTGCCTATAGCTCAGAAATCATCCCAAACCAAGCTAACTGAAAAAGTCTGACTTGCTGGAGGCTGAAATTCAATATTGGGGAGGTGACATGGTGTGTGCGTGGGTATGTGTGCTTGTGTGGTGTGGGGAGCAGAGTGGTGGTAAAGGATGTCTGGAAACCTTAACCCCTGGCAGCTATAAATAGAATACTTGACTCAGGCGGCTAAACTACAGACTTTTGGGAAAAAAAGGGCTTTATTCTGCCATTTTCTTAAAATTGAGATATGATTCAACAGATTATGTCCAACACCGGCCTAAGAAAATACTCATTTTACTTTAGATTTGAGCCACATTTAATAAAGAGCATTGCTTGACAGGCACATTAAATAATCAAAACACTTCCTTCCAAAAGCTTACTCTGAATGGAAGCATTATGTACAAAATGATGCAATTTTAAAAACTTTTATCAAAACCGAGACTGCTTGAGGAGGCAGTACATAAAGGGCTACAAATGCTGGTCTGTAGGAGCTAAGACAGGGAGGGAGTGAGCAGTAGGGTGTGGTGGGGACTGCGGTTAACTGGAGCTCTCCATCTTGCCAGCTGTTCGAATGTTTCAATGAATGGGAGTAGACTGGCTTCTCTTTTCCCTTTTGATTAATTTTAGCTTGCTTCAAAGTTACAAAACACCATTTCTTCACTGTCTAGAGGGTACATACCTCAGCCAAGTTTTGTTTGGTCCATATGGTAACAATTAGAACATTCTGCATTGCTTGTCAACATTTGAAGAGTCAGAACATTTCACAGAAATGGGAGATTTGCAGGGTTGGATGCTGTATTAGGATTCTCTCCTGTTACTCTCGTATCATTTAGCATTCAATCAGCAGTGACTGCCTCCTTGAGGGAGTATAGTATGGAGGAGAAAGTTCTGGAAGCACAGTGGCTGGTTTTGCTGCTGTGTTGCTTGCTGGGTGTTTGGCTGTGACCAGACTACTTCATTCTGTGTCTAGTGCTCCTGTTTGTCGAATGGATTTGATCGTATCTGTACCTAGGGCTGATGGGAAGGAAATGAATGAATGCATTTAAAATGTTTCAATTAGTGCTGTACACATTGTGATCACTGAATGTATTAGGGATTATTGTTATTTTTAATACTTCAAAAAATGTGAGACTCCCCATTTTGTGTAAAACTTGGATGTGGGCATTTTCACATAATTTCCACAGGATCCTTACAACAACTTTATGAAGAAAGAATATTATCCCCATTCTATAGATGTTATACTAGCTTCTAAGGGGAAAGAATATAGAACACGATACCTGGACAGAACTCATATCTGTGCAAACTTGGGCAAGTCACAGCCTTCCTGGACCTAACTCAGGCTTCCTATATAAAAATAAGAGGGCTGGCCCAAATCATCTTTGCATTCATTTTCCCTGGTTTTATATAAATATTACGTGTGTAGGTTTAAAAAAAAATAGATACACACATCTAGACAGTTAAGTCTTATTATTTGCAGATTACTATTTGCTAACTCGCCTGCTCACTAAAATTCATTTGTAACCCCCAAATGAATACTCGTGTTGCTTTTGTGGTCATTTGTGAACATTTGTAGGGCAGTAAAAATCGAGTTACCCAATGCACAGTTTCCTGCTGAAGACAAACAACATGTGTGATGATGTCCTGCTTTATTGTGTCAGCGCTCATGCTGAAAGCACTATCCTGTTCATGTTTTATTTAATGCCATATTTTTTTGCACTTTTGTGCTTTGGGTTGGTGGTTTTGCTGTTGAAAATTGGCCCCCAAGTATAGGGATGAAGTGCTGGCTAGTTTTTCTAAACACAAGAAAGCTCTGATGGGCCTTGGAGAGGAAATACATGTGTTAGATAAGCTTCGTTCAGGCATGAGTTACCATGATTTTGGCTGTGAGTTCCATGTTAATGAATCAGCAACATATATTAAACAAGGCGTCTTTGAACAGAAACACACATAAAAACAAGGTTACATACTGATTGGTGGATGAAAATATTGTGACTAGAAGCTTGCTGGAACCTAATCCTCTGTTTCTCCCAATAACGATGGTTCTTTATTGGCTAATTCAGTGTTGGCAGCAATTTTCTGGGAACATACCTACCACAAAGAATGAGAATTGACTGTATATATGTCTATATATATTTATAATTATATATATAATGTGTACATTTATGTTTATTTGTGTTGTTTAGGTCTAGCATGGAACTTCATATTTGGAAATATTGGAATAAATGATATTTTATATGTCTTCTTGGGGCACAGTGTCATGGTATCTTTTAATAGGACCTGCTTCATACCTCTATTTTCAATTGGTTTAACTAACAAAATTATTTTAAGTCAGTGGTTCCTTCCCCCTCTTCACCCCCCCTGCCCCCAATACCAGAGGTTAACAGTTAAGGGTTAATGTAACCTTATCTTCAGAAAGCACTTACATTCAGAGGAGCCTCTTTCAGTGGTCTGAGTTTAGTTTAATGCTCATATGTGTGATTTAACATACATCATCTCCTGGTTTTATGTTGATTTCCTCCAAACTTTAGAATGTACCAGCAAAAGCCCAAAAACCCCTAAAGATTGGGAGAAGGATCAAAGGAGGAGTTATAACAGAGAAGATAGGACTTAACAAGTGACTATGCGTTCTGAAAATCATTACATTATATTACATTGCTGTTTCTTTTAGTCTCTGGTGTCTTGGAGCAGTTAGAAGGAAAAACCTAAAATTTGATTCAAACTCTGAAATCTGTTTTATAACTACTTGTTACAGTGTACTGTGAAATTTATTACTTTTTTGTATATGTTATATTTCACAATAAAGTGTTTTTTTTAAAAAAGAATATGCTAGCTGATTTGAATATATAAATTTTCTACTTAAAGTCACTTAAAAGAACAAGTATTTTTAAAAGAGGAAGTATGTGTTTCCTTATGTAAAGGTTGTACCATAAAAATCCTGTAATACTCTTTGCAAAATCCTTTTGGATGTGGTAGTGCTTGGGGTTTATTTGTGGTGGATGAAATTTGCCTCTAGTGTAAGCTATTTTTTTCTTACTTCGTAATAAATCACTCCCAATGAAAATGTACTCCTACATCACCAGTGATGTCTTAATCAACAGTTTTAGTGATTGTGTGGCTTTTTCTTTCTGGCCTTCTCTGTTGCATTTGCTCCCTTCTCCTTCAGCTTTCTGAGTCTTCGCTGTACTTCCTGTGACTCCCTTTTCCATGCTTTGTTGGGTCATTTTCTGTCTCCCATCTGAGAGGCAGTGTAGTAAGCTTATGAGAGCCATGTGCCCTAGAATTACATCTGCTTTGAATCCTGGCTCCACCGGTTAATAAATAAAGTGACAGTGGAAAACAAAGAGCCAGAAGCATAGGAAATAACTTTTTCAAGTGACTCTCAGAAATGGTAGTGTTTTTCTGGCTTCTCACGTCTAGTTTTTCTTCTTCTCCACCTTAACCTATCAGGTGGAGAGGAGAGAGGATGGACTGAGAGACTTCACCAGGAAGGATTGGTAGGATTCTGCAGGTCTTGGAGGTGGGGAAGAGAGTGTTAAGACTGTCCCCTCTCTTCCTCGGACAACCTCGTGACTGTGGAAACCTTCCAGACAGGGCTAGAGGAGTCTCAGGTTTGGAGAGAAGGTGATGAGGTCGGTTTGGGCCGGTATTGGCTCTGACATCCATTCCTTGGTGTAATTAGTTATTCATTTAAAACTGCTCCTGACTGGCGGTCGTTCAGGGAGGGAGGGTGGTGCTGTCATCAAGTGGTCAGGGGCCCGGGGTGCCGCTCAGTAGCCTATGATGCACACTTCCCGCAGTGAGGATTGCCCAGCCCCAAATGTCAGTCGTGTCGCAGTTGAGACACCCCACTTTTGACTGCCTGAAGGACCCACATTCTTCTAAAGGACTCTAAAGGACTCACATTCTTCTAGTCCCAGGAGCAACCTGCTGAGTCCTCATTCGAGAATAGTGTCCAGGGTTGGGGCAGGATCATTCTAGAAGCTCTGAAAATCTGGTAGTGGCCTGGGGGCCCCAGGAGCAGCAGCTGTTCTGTCAGGAAGCAGGTGCCTTCAGAGCCGGGTAACTGGTATGGGTTGTCCCAGTGACTCTGTGTTACCACTTTTGTGAAAATGCCAAATATAAGAAATCTCCGTTGCTTCTGTCAAGGGCTGCAGTTGAGGATGTGTCAATGAGAATCTCCAAGCCCTTTTCTTTCTTTTTTAATTTGTCAAGGAAGATACATAACAGGAAATTGGGCTCACAATGGCTGGATTGTTCTTTCTGTTCAGATGTCACTTTGTTAACGAGCTACTGGTAATTCCTCGATCCATACATTGTCATTGTGAGTAAAGGCATGTGGTGACTTTGGGTGTGATGGCTCTGTCGTGTGGGTTCATATCTGCAACATCGTCAAATGGCTTCGTTCCTAAGGTAGCAGGAACTTTATTCTTTAAAGCAAACAAAAGCAGATTGCTTGGTGCCACTGAGTTCACAAGAGTTACAAGATCTGTTTGAAAGTGGTGGCTATGTCTAGGGTAAAACCGCCTATATATTTGGCAGACCATGGAAAGGAAACTTTGTTGAAATACTGCGGCCCTTGAAGGGGATCTGGAATGGGCCCAGGGCCTTAGCGGGCTGGTGCGGGGAGGAGGGCGATCCGGCAGGAAGGGGAGGGCTGGATTTCAGGGAGGCGGCTCTGATTGCAGAGAGAGCTCTGCCTTTAGGGTTGGGAGAATATTCCATTGTTGCTGCTTCTTTGCCCCAGCTGCCTTCCCGGTAATTTCTGCCCTGGGGAGAGCACTGGTTCCAATGATAGGCTCAGACAAGTAACAGTTTGGGAGAAAAGGGTTTCAAGGTCAGGAAGAGATTATTATCCTCGGAAGAGAACTGTAAGCCTTACAGAATGAAACAGGACAAATGTGTGTGGTTGAGTCTGTGCAGTAGGCCAAGTTCATTCTCAGAGGCCTTTCCTTGGGAGGGTTTGGAAGCCACGTTTTTGTGGGCTGATTGGCTTCAAGATACCCATCTCTAGAAAAAGGGATTTCGAAAGCTCCCCTTGGAGAGCCGAGCTCTATGTTATGTGCATCAAGCATCTGAGATTCATCTTGTTACTCGAGCCGCTGGACTGTGCTGATGTGGTTCGCATTGTAAGTGATTTAGCGCTATATTAAATTCCGCATTCTGGCCAGTCATTTCAAACACTTCGGCTCCTAGTTAAACACACGTGTCCTTGAGCTTGACCTGTACGTTTTGTGTCATTTACCTCTCTCTGCCCTTTTATCATGGCTAATTTCTGGACTTACTAGCTTTGAATCTTTGACGTGACAGCACACTTTTTATTTTCAGACTGGAGAGCAATTCTCAGTTCCAGGTGCTGGGCTGGGCTATTTTATTTATATTCATTCCCTATTTAATCTGTTAATTGAGCTGATGATTAGGGTTCATCACCTGCATTTTGTAAAATAGGAAACCAGGCTCAGGGAAGTTAAATGGAAGGAGAAGCAGAATTGAGTGGAGCTTGGAAGATGAGCTGGCCTGGGTTCAATTCATTTTATGGTATGTAAATTATAGTCAATAAAGCTGTTTAAAAAAAAAGGAGAAACAAACCAGTTCCACCACCTGTTAGCGCCGAGACCTTGAGCAAGGCCTTTAACTGCTGTATGACTCAGTTACACAATAATGGGGGCTTTATTAGTAGCTCACTCATAGGGCCTTGGAGAATGAAACAAGTCCACGCCTGTGAAGCGCTGAGACCAGTGGCTTACACAGGATCAGGGAGCTGTCTCCGCCGTTCTACAAGGTTACACAGCCAGTGGATCAGAGGCTGGTCTGCTGGACCCCAGAGCCCGTGTTCTCATCGCTGAAGGTTATGTTCTTCTTGGCCCTGGCACCATGCCTTGTCATGAGGGTTAAATGAACATTTGTAGGATGAGTGAAGGCATTTGGGAGTTTTGGTGCTGTGGTGCTCCAAGTAAAAGGGATTTGCTGGAAGGGGAGAACAGACCTTGGGGTGCACGAAAGAAGCAGAATGCTGGGTCAGAGCTCTGGAAAGTACTTTGGCATGCCTTAATCCCGACTGAAAAAGCAAACAACTTCTCAAATCAGTTGTTTTCAATGACCTCACACCCATGTGGAAAATGTGGCTTCAGGATCAATCAGCTGGTTCTAGAAGCTGCCAGGGAACCTAGGTGCTGGGGTAGGGGGTGGGGTGGGGTATTCCCAGTGGCTGTTGTGAGCCTGGGCTGCAGAGTGGGGCGGGCTGGGGGAGGTGGAGGGAGGGGGTGGATGGCACAGTAGGGCAGGGCAGGGAGAGTCAGGTGCCTGGGACTTGGACAAATAGCCCCTGGCTACTCACTGTAGGGAATTGCTAGAAGAGAGTGGGTATTTGTGCCAGTTTGAAAGTATTATGTATCCCAGGAAAGCCATGTTTTGATCTTGATTCAATCTTGTAGAGGCAGCCGTTTCTTCTAATCCTGATTCAGTATTGCTGGGTGGAAACTTTTGATTTGATTAGCTCCATGGATATGTGCCATGCCCAATTGTGAGTGCAATCTTTTGATTAGACGGACATGTGATTCCACCCATTCTAGGTGGGTCTTGATTAGATTACTTGAGTCTTTAAAAGGGGAGACATTTTAGAGAAACCTCAGAAATGACGGAGTCCAGAGTTGACACAGAAGTCGACACTAGGAGAACAGGGATACAATGTTTGGAGATGCTTGGAGCCCAGCAGATGTCACCATGAAATGTTAAGCAAGCCAGGACCTGGAGAGAGCGAAGGGAAGCCAAGAGATGAAAGCCAGCCTTGGAGAATCAAAGTGAGGAACCCCCATAGGAACAGAGGCTAAAAGAAACGGAGCCCAGGAACAAGACCAGCAGATGCCAGCCACATGACTACCCAGTGGACAGAGGTGTTCCTCACCCATTGGCCTTTCTTCAGTGAAGGTAACCTCTTGTTAATGCCTTAATTTGGACACTTTCACCTCCTTAGAACTGTATACTAGTAGCTTATTAAATTCCCCTTTTTAAAAGCCATTGCAGTTCTGGTATATTGCATTCCGGCAGCTTGCGAACCTCTATGGTATTCATAGATAATTCAGGAGGTGATGTGGCTTTAGGGTGTAACTGTCATTTTTATTACCGAGTTCCACAAAGGAGAACCTCAAAATCTGTTCTACCAAGTCTTCTCTCCCATTGATTTATTTGCTGTGGAGGCCAGCATGGGAAATGAGTTAGACACAGAAGAGCAGAGTCATTGTTAATAAGCCAGGACTGGGGAAAGACAAATACATACTCAGGCAAAGCATCAAGGTGGGCACAGTTGGAATTGAAGTCCTCTGTGTTCTTGGATCTTTGTTGTATAGACCCTCCCTCCTTCCCCCTTAACCTCCTTCCTTCTTTCTTCCCTTCCAAAATGTTATGTGCTGCTGTGGGCCAGGCTGCAGGGATGAACAAGCAGAGGTGGTCCCCTTCCCTACCTTCCAGCAGGGAGAGGTAGCATTGACCAATTTCTTTATGTATGTTCTCATTTCTCCACCAAGGGAGAGATTGGGAAAGCCAGTGAGAACCTTTGCTTTGCAAAGGGAGCAGTTGGAGGCTCAATGGGAAAAAACTTGACATTAATGAGACCTGAAAAGTCCAAGGAGACAGTGGTCCAAGACGAGGTTGGAGGGAGAGGCAGGGGCCAGAGTGTGCCAGGCCTATGGCTGTGGGAGGGATTTTGTTCAAGTAAAAGGCAAGGGAAAGATGGGGTTTGGAGAAATCCTGCAGGCTGGGGAGGTTGGATTTGGTGTGGTGGTGCCAACAGATTGTCTGGCTGGGAGGAGGAGGTGGAGCAGCCTACTGTCTTTTAAGAGGCTAATTTGCCTCTTTCAGAGCTGCTTACTGCACGCTGGGTGTTGGGCAGAATTCAGACCTTTTTCTGCAGTTAGTCCTTTTTCAGAGTCATTGCCGTAGGCTCCAGAGCAGTATTTTCTGTTGCATCATGGGAGGGAGAAAGTCTTCTTGACTAAAAGGGGAAGACAGAAATAAGACAAAGTAAAATTTCAGTGGCTGAGAGATTTCAAATGGAGTCATCCTGGAGGTTATTCTTTTGCATTATGTGGATATCCCTTTTTCGTTTTTGTTGTGCTGGAATAGCTAAAGGGAAATACCTGAAACTGTTGAGCTGTGTTCCAGTAGCCTTGATTCTTGAAAACCGTTGTTTAACTGTAGAGCTTTTACAATGTGAGTGTGTGATTGTGAAAACCCTGTGTCTGAAGCTCCTTTTGTCCAGGGTATGGACAGATGAGCAAAAAAATAAGGATGGGTGGGGGGTCAGGGGTAAAAAGAATTGGGTAAATTGCACTGCTAGTGAGAGGGTGGGGTAAGAGGTATGGGATGTATGGGGGTTTTTCTTTTTTTTTCATTTTTCTGAAGTGATGCAAATGTTCTAATAATGATCATGGTGATGAATACACAACTCTGTGATATTGTGAGCCATTGATTCTATACTTTGGATGGTACAGTGTATAAAGATTTCTCAATAAAAAAATATTAAAAAATATGTCTGCAAGACTCTTTATTCTCACTTAACCTTCATATATATATGAATATATATATATATATATTAAAAATATCAGGGCAGGATTGGGAGGAGAGGGTAATTTGGGGTAAAAGCACCTATTTTCTTTGCGCCACCAGTAACTCAGATAATAGCTGATGTGCAATTAAGAGTTGAAGAATTAAAAAAACGTTGCTGCTGAAATAAGCAGCGAATTTTGTATGGTTGTAAATAGATATAGTTGGTTTTCTTCCTGCCTGTGGTAAAATAATGTCACGGGGCAATTTATGTGCTCAGTTTCTCAGAGTTTTAATCATTTTGTGCAATGGATATGTAGAATTTACATTCTTGGAGCAATTTTTATTTATGACGTTCATATTATTTCAGAGATAGAGAAAAAGATTTTCTAAAGATGAGTTTGTTAGGGGTGGCACAGGTAAGAAAATGAGTAATTCGTCCATACCCTTGTTTGTTGTCATCAGGGGATTTTGTAAGTATGTTCCCTAAATGAGAAAAATAGAAGACAGTGCATAAATGTCTTTTTTGCGGCTGTGCACCCCTGCCATACCCCCACAACCTCAGCTCACAAAATTCCTTCTCTTGATACTAGTCTGAAAGCTGCTGCCCAGTACATTTGCCAAGAGTCACATGTGCTGTTGAGCCCTTGAAATGCAGCCATTCTGAATTGAGATGTGCAATAAGATTTCGAAAGTTAGTGTGGAAAAAAGGAATGTAAAATATCTCAATATATTCTGTTATTGATTATGTGCTGCAATGGATGATCTTTTGGTTACATAATATGTATTATTAAAATTAATGTTACTGGTTTCTTTTTCCTTTTTTAAATCATGGCTCCTAGAAAATTTAAAGGAATGTGGTGATTTGTGTCATTTCTAAACATGCCTTTATCCAGCAGCCAAGAAGACTTCTGTTGGAACCACTAGCCAGGGCTGTTGGAGGAAGCTCCTGAAAAGTTTCTCTCTGGAGCCCTGGGAGCTGCTTGTGATAATTCCTGCTGCTCTTTCTCCAGCGAGAACCACCAGGCAACTTCTTTCATTCCTTTGCTATGGCTGGTTGAGGCCTCTCTTGCTTGCCTGTAGAACTTTTTAGAAGAACTCTGCTTATCTCCCATCCCGTGATTGATGACAGCAAGAGGGCATCCCACTTGTAGGTCAGCTCTTTCTTAAGGCAAAAAGAGTTCAAGGAGTTTTGAGATTGGTAGAGTCTCCAGTTTTAGTGATGCTCTTGAAATGCTTGATGGCATTTAATGGGTTGACAACGGTTACTCTGAGTTCTGTGTTAGCTACTTCAGTTGTATTTTCCTTGTTAGTTTCCCATGACATGTGTGCATTTTAAATAAACCTCTCTTTTTTGGTGCTTTCTTTTCTGTCAAGTGAGAGGGGTTGAGTCCTCTGGACTCTGCCCTTCTAGAATGATTCTAGAATGTCTGTCCCCAGGGATAACAGTCGCTGTGGCCTGTAAATTGAGGTGAGGGAGCTGAGTGGTTGTTTTCTGTAGATTTCTAGTCTGTTGACACACCTCTGTGGCATTTGTACAGAGAACAAAGAAGTTTGGGTTGCACACCATAAGAGACTTTGCCGTTTGCCTGGCATTGGCAAGAGTGAGAGCCCATGAGCATTCTGTGGGAAACTGGAAGGAAGATTTACTGTCATTGGAAATGCCCAGGTATGGGCTGAAACAACTAGGGAATCTTGTTTCAAATCCTTGTAGGGCACACTGTATATATCTTGGAGTAGGATGTTCCAAAATATCTGTGGGACCCAAGAAGAGGTGGAATATGGACAGAGATGAAAATGGATTTTGGTGCAAGAGAGAAATAAATTTATGCAGATAAAATCTTTGTAGATACTAAGAAGAGCAGACATAGGCATGTTTGTCATTACAGATGTTTGCTGTCTTCCTCTTCAGCCTTTCTGGTGAATATAGCTTTTTAGCTTTTATTCGTAAGTTGGTATTAAATGCTTTGTAACTGGAACCAACCTATGTTGTGGTTTTTAGTGGTTTGGAGTAAAGACTGGTTCACATGGTTAATTAAACTGGGTTCCTTCATTCTTAGGTTCTAGAGAAGGCCTTCAGGGGAAAGTTAAATAAAAGCAATACGATGGCTTAAAACCTTCCTGAGTGTGACCCAGGGAAATGTCAACAAGTAAGACCCCAAAATAATGGTTACTGCTTTGCCTTGGGAGGAGCCCTCTGGCTTTGAAACAATATGGTAAACCAACTCATTTGATCTTCTTGTGTTGTGCAGTAGACAAGTGAGAGGTCACCTGGTTTGATATAGAAAAGTTTCAAGTAATTAAGTAACTCGTTCTCGGTGACAGGGGTTAGGACTGGAAATTGAACCCACATTTTGAGGAGAGGCGTGGGTAGAGTCTCCGGTGCCACTTCTACAACATCCTACTGAAATTTTCCAGTGGCCCTGCCTCCCTCATGAGCTACACAATTCCCAGGGATGCTACCAGGTATTCAGTGGACATTGAGCAATGTGCTGAGATAGGGTTTGATATTGAGAGTGAATTAATCAAATACTTAACCTCTTGTTCTAGTTTATATTGCTGGAATGTAATATACCAGAAACGGGGAATTTAGTAAGTTGTAAGTTTACAGTTCTAAAGCTGTGAAAATATCCAAATTAAAGCAAGGCTAAGAAATGTCCAATCTAAGGCATCCAGGGAAAGATACCTGGGTTCAAAAAGGCCAGTGACGTTCAGGGTTTCTCTCTCAACTGGAAAGGCACTTGGCGAACATGCGGATGTCTGCTAGCGTTCTCTCCAGGCTTCTTGTTTCATGAAGCTCCCCCAGGTGCATTTTCTTTTTCATCTCCAAAGGCTTTGTGGGCTCTGTGATTCTCATGGCTTCTGGCTCTAAAACTTTATCCAAAAATGTTTCCTCTTTTAAAGGATTCCAGTAAACTAATCAAGACCTACCTGAAATGGTTAGTCACATCTCCCTGTAATCAAAGGTTAGCACACACAACTGGGCATGTCATAGCTCCATGGAGAAAATCTAATAATCAAGTTTCCAACCTACAGAACTGAATAAGGGTTAAAAGAAAGGGCTGCCTCCAAAAGCTGGATCAGGATTAAGACATGGCTTTTCTAGGGCACATAATCCTTTCAGACCAGCCACACCCCTCATCTAGTGTGTGTCTGGCCCTGTGCTAGGTGCTAGGAACTCAGTGGCAAGTAAAACAGGTCCACTGCCTTCCAACATACAAATGATATATGTAATGCAGTTATCCCTTCCACATCTCAACTTCCCCATCACGATTCTGATATATCACGGTTGGCATGAAAAAACTAATGGAAATTTTGGGGGGGAGTCTTGCAGAAGCCACAGATGACATATGAAGTCCAGCAGATGACACAGAAAAAGCTTAGAAACTCAGAAATGCATCAGCCAAAGAGAAGCAAGCCCCAGGTTTTACAGCCGCAAAGCATAGGGTAACTCTGTTCTTTTGTGCCTGAAGTCATAGGGTTCATAATAAAGACAGCCCTGATATATAAAGTTGCTAACCCTTAGGCTTTGAAAGGAAAAGACAGGTACCAGCTGCCTGTCTTCTGGATGTTCAGTCAGAAAGCATGTTCGACCAAAACACTTTTCCTCAACCAGTTCCATCAGTTTTTTGTGTCCAGAGGTTAGAAAATACCTTGCCATGAAGGGATCCCCTTTAAAATGCTACTGCTTCTGGACAATGTTCCCTGCCACCCAGAATCCATGAATTCAAGTTGAAGGTGTGGAAGTCCTCTCATGCCACCTAACACGTCTCCCTCTCAGCTCTTAATCAGAGGGTGATACAGACATTTAAGGCACAGGTCACATGCTACTCAGTGGAGGGGACCATCGGGACTAACGGAGGAAGCCCTGACAAAGACTTCTTCTCTGGTCTGAAGGAGAGCCAAAAGATTTTACGTAGATTTTCCAGATTGCGGGGGCGCCATGTCCCTAACCCCCGAGATGTGGAAGGAATAGCTGTGTCTCAGACAAATATGATATAAAGTACTGGTATAACAGAAATGAAATAGTCCAAATGCCCAAGTAGATTTGTTTTGGTGTTCTAGGGTAAGCGTGTAAAAAGGGTGGCAGTCATTTGCATGGGTCTCTTGCTGATTGTGAATTCTTCTCCCCATGTCTTCTGGAAGTTATGATATTTGCGTGTGACCCAAATAGCCAGTATTCCCCTGAATGTAAATGACAGAAACTCAACAAAAACTAGTGTAAACTGAAAAGAGGATTCCTTGGCATGTGTAATCAGGAAGGTCAGGGATAAAGATGGACTTTTGGATCACTGGACCCAGGGTCCTGAATAAGGTTGGAATGATTCTGCCTGTTTTTTATGCAGCTGTTTGTCCTCTCTTCCTCTCCTTTAAAAAAAATTAACATATAATTCCTGTACATAAAATGACCCTTTAGAAATGTAAAACTCGGTGCTTTTTACTATATTCACAAAGTCCTGCAGCTGTCACCACTAATTCCAGGACCTTTTCATAATGCTAAAAGAACGGAGTTACCCTATGCTTTGCAGCTTTAAAACCTGGGGCTGGCTTCTCTTCTTGGCTGATGCATTTCTGAGTTTCTAATCTGAGTTTCACCACTAATTCCAGGACCTTTTCATAATGCATTTCACACTTCCCCCAAACCTGTGTAACCAGTAATCTATTTTCTTTTTCTATCGATTTGCCTATTCTGGGCATTTTATTTAAACGAAATCATATACTATGTGGTCCTTTGTGACTGGCGTATTTCACTTAGTCTGTTTCGATACTTACACCCATGTTGTAGTATGTTTCGATACTTTTCATTCCTTTTTGTGACTGAATAATATTCCAGTGTATGGATAGATTACATTTTGTTTATCAGTTTATAAGTTGATGGGTATTTGGGATATTTCTGCTTTTTGACTAATATGAATAATACAGCTACGAACATTTGTGTAGAAGTTCTTGCATGGACATATGTTTTCATTTCTCTTGTGTTTATACCTAATAGTGGAATTGCTGGGTCATATGGTAACTTAAAAAAAATTGTTTTTTAAATTGTGAAATGTAACATATATACAAAAAAGCAATAAATTCCCAGGTACATTTGTTTTTTTTTTTTGCTTGGGTAGGCACTGGGAATCGAACCTAGGTCTCCAGCACGGCAGACGAGAACTCTGCCTGCTGAGCTACCGTGGCCCGCCCCCAATTACGTTTTAACAAATAGTTATATATACAAAAAAACCAATAAATTCCCAAGTACATTTTAACAAGTACTTATAGGCAAATTTTAAAGTTTGGTAAGGGAACTTTACCTTACCAAATTCCACAATTTTTCATTTTTTTCTTCAAACTACTCCAAACTACTACTGGAGACCAACAGAAATATCAATATAATGATTCAGCAGTCATACTCATTTGTTAAATCCTATCTTCTCTGTTATATTCCTCCTTCTCTTTAAATAGCACATATTCATAAAAGCAAAAAATTTCAAAGTACATCCCAATAATTAGTTGTAGAACAGATTCCAGAGTTTGTTATGGGTTACAGTTCCACAATTTTAGGTTTTTATTTCTAGCTGCTCTAAGGTACTAGAGGCTAAAAGAAATATCAGTTATTTCAGACTCAGATTCAGCACTCATACTCATACTCATTAAACTGACCTTCTCTGTATAACTCTACAATCACCTTTGATCTTTCTCCCATTCTTTAGGGGTATTTGGACCATGCCCATTCTAACTTTTTCATGTTCTAAGGGGCTGTCAATTATATGGGGTTAAGGGAATAGAACTAGTTGATGTTCTGTAAAGGCTGGCCCCTCTGCATTTCAGAACTTATCTGGCCCAGGGACCCATCTTTAGGTTGTAGGTTTCTGGAAAGTTACCCTAGTGCGTGGAACCTTTGCAGAATCTTACATCATGCCCTAGGTATTCTTTAGGATTGGCAGGAGTGGTTTTGGTTGGTGTTTGGCAAGTTATGATAGGTAGCAATGTCTAACTGAAGCTTGCGTAAGAATGTCCTCCAGTGTAGCCTCTCACCTCTGTTTAACTCTCTCGGCCACTGATCCTTATTTGTTGCACTTTTTTTCCCCCTTTTGGTCAGGATGGCATTGCTGATCCCACGGTGCCAGGGCCAGGCTCATCCCTGGGAGTCATCTCCCACCATAGGAGAGGGCAGTGGTTTTACTTGCAGAGTTGGGCTTAGAGAAAGAAATCCACATCTGAGCAGCAAAAGAGGTCCTCCAGAGATGACTCTTAGGCATATTTATAGGTAGTCTAAGCTCTGTTATATAATAAGCTTCACATGAGCAGGCCTCATGATCAAGGGCTTGGCCTATTGATTTGGGTGTCGCTAATGTTTGGCACAGTATCTGGGCTTTCCCCGGTGGTAAAGTTTAACAGTTCCATAATTTTTCTCCTATCCTTCAAGGGACTTTGCCAACACTTTGATTATTTCCTTAATATACTTTGGGATGTGTCCAGGCATTACATCAACCTACATACGGTAACTTTTGTTTACCTTTTTGAGCAATTGTCAAACTGTGTTCCAAAGCAGCTGCACCGTTTTACCTTCCCACCAGCAGTGTATAAGGGTGCCAGTTTCTCCAGATTCTCGTCAAAATTTATTATCTATCATTTTGATTGGACTAGATTAACTTAACTTTAAATTCAGAAACTGTAAGTTTATGAAAAAGTGAACTGTTTTGAAATGGAATAGATTTTTTTCTTTCAAGGAATTCATGTTTATTTCTGCAGTGTTCTCGGGTCACTCATTTTAATTAAATAACAACATACTCCTTGTTCTGAGTAAATTTGTGTATTTTTTTTCTAAAAACAGATGGTAGCCACAACACTACCAGGATTTCATTAAGATAATCTTACCAGTTTTTTGTTTGTTCATAGCTTTATCATTTTTAGACAAAAGAAGTTATTTTCAATAGTAGGAAAGGACTAAACTCTAGGAAATAAGCAAAGGACAGCCTGTATTATGTCCTACACAGTGCAAACATCTTATGCATGCCTTTTTTTCTTTGCCTTTTTTGTGCTATACCTTCTACTGCTTCTACTAAAACTAAAAGTGAAATGTAGTTCTAAAACCGCTTATTTTGTTTTATGACCCTTAGAGAGATTCCTCGCTTGTTTTAGAGAGTTCTTAGAACTGGAATAGTTTATTCATTTTATAAAAATTGGTTTGTCCATATCCCATTTACCTGTGTTTCGTTCTTATCCATTGTTCCTTATGTTACATAATTATTTCCTTCTAAACTAGAAAAGGGAGATACTAAAATAGGTATAATTTATCTGTAATACACTGTAAGCTCTTTAGAGCAGGAACTATTTCATATATTCTTGAGTCTTTCACTGTGCCTGGCACATAGTAGGGGACTCAGGATATTTGTTGGAAGGTGGGCTCTGTGGAAAAGGGACTTTGTGGCAGGTGTGCCTTAGTGGATGGGGGCCCCTGGAAGGGATCCCCATGTGAGGGTGAATTTATGATGGTGGATGGATATATGGATGGATAGACTTATAGATGGATGATTGAATTTTAGGTGTGTTTAGACACATGTTGACTATGAGATGGCTGGTTAATGAATAGATGGAATAATTTGATTTTTGTTTCTTGGATTGTCACATTCCTACAATATGTAAGATTGCCAGCTATTGGAGATGAGTCATTTCCTTTCGTATTAAGTTGCTTCTGGGATTATTTCTATTTGCCATGTAGGTTAAAAGAAGAAGAAGAAGAAGCAAAAAAAAAAAAAAAGCCATGTTAAGGAATTGGGAGGAAGATGGGAAACATTAGAGTATAATATCAGGACTGAATCAGTTGGCAACTTAGAACCCCATAACCCTGGGAATAAACTCTTCACAGAGTCCCACACTCATTATTTAGGCATCTTGCCATTTGTTTTGGTTTTGGTTTTGATTGGGGGTGTGGGATGCCCATGAGTCTTTGCATCTTTATCCGGGGAACATTGAGCAAAGATTAGTTTATTGTTGGTGATAGCTTTTATAATTTTCTTTTCTTTTTTTCCCTCCTTTTCCACCTGCTGCTGTTCATATACATTTCACGTTATCTTCTGCATGAAGTCTGCTCTTCCCTAATGGCCAATAGTGGTGGCAGAGTTTGATATTTTGGGCACAATAACAGGAAAGAACGTGGATACCATGCTATCCTTCTCTGTACTGGATGTGCTAGGGAGGTGGAACTGTCCAAAGAAGTGGGATAAATTCTTCCCTGAACTCTGTTAACACAGGCAGGCCTCTGTGTTTCATAGTTGTGATTGTGAGTTAGTTGTTTGGAACACTATGCATCTTTCTAGAGATAAATGCAATAAATGGTCTTTAAGCTACTAGGCAAACCCAAGAAAGGATGATGACGGTGATGATGGTGACAATGACAGTGATGTAACTGAAAGTGAACATCAAATTATAACAGGACCATTTTCTATCAGTTTTCTTGTGAAAATGTAGCATAATTCATCAATACCATTTAAACTTCTTTTGGCCAGTCTGAGGACTTACCCGCTATCTCTCACATGGTCTTTGGGGTGAAATTATATCTATGAAGTTCTGATGCAGAATGTCAGCCACACATTTTTTCTACTGCAGTTTATGGTGGTACAGCTTGGCTGGATGTAGGACAGTTGGTCTTGGGGTTGCCTGCATCGAAAACAAATGCCTGTCTTAATTCTACAGTGCACAATAAAGTGGTCTAAATTTATGATCCTCAAGCCACATATTTCCAACATCACCCATGGTATGCTGGCAAAGTTTCTTTTTTGAGCCTCACTCTGTTACTTTTCCAACAGTTGGTGCCGGGTGGAGCTTTCACCTCCTCACCTACTTGAGTTCTCCATCCTTTGAGACCTGAGTCTAAAAGCATCCATGTTCCATTCAGAGCTGACGTTCCTGAGCAGCCGTGGGCCGAGTTTAAGCTTTCCTCTTTGGAATCTGGCACAGTTGTTGAGAAGTGATTGCCAGCCTCAGGTCTAAAAACCCCATAGTCACAAGAAGAGGAAATGAGTCAAAGGGATCACTTATGCCATTAGCCCACAGCTTGGTTGTGTTCTCTCTGGCAAGTGGTATGCAGAGACCACCCACGGTTGTGGAAAACACCTGGTGTGGCCTGGTCTAGGGCATACTTTGGAGACAGAGTGGCTGCCATCCACTTCTTTGCTGTATTTCCAGGTCCCTTCCTGAGGAATGCCTGTCTCTACAGGGGAGAAGTCTTAGGTTCCACCTTTCCCTTTATTTTCTTCCTCTCCTGAGTCTGATGGTAGCTAGCAATACACCCTTACCCACCCACCCACCCCCACCCCCCGTTTATGTAGACCCTGGATTTTTCCTATTCATTTTTGTAAGTGTGATTCTGTGCTTTATAAGTCTCATCTCTTTATTCTCTTCTGCACAGTTTCCAGGCTTTCTGACAAGTTTTGCTTTGGGGTATGCAAGCATTTGGGGGTTGAAACAGCACTTAAAGTGAAAGAGTCCAGTGGAGAGGGAGTAGCAGAAGGAGAAAGCCTGGAGCACATGCCATAAGACAGCAAATGATTTTGAGACCTCAATTTGACCTTGTCTCTAGAGCTCCGTATTTCTCTAGAACAGTGGTTCTCCACTGGCTTCCCGCACTCCCAGCAAAGGGTTAGTCATTAGTGCCCAGGTTAAGAAATCTGCATCAGAGCTCCACATTTTATACAGCCCTGTCCTCTGAGGCGGGCTTGAGAATAAGGATGTTTTAAAAATGGCATCTGATAAGTAGACTGTAAAACAGAAGGAAGAAGTGCTGTGCATGTCCTCGGTACTATAATACGTTATCCACATCATTGTCTGGAATTGGGTATGGTCAAGAAAAGGTACTTCCATTCTGTAACCTGGATCTCTAAGCCAGGTTGTTTTTATTTTATTTTATTTTTTAACCAAGTCATCACAGACAAAAATGTAGAGGATTCTTTTTCACTGCTGAAGTTGCTGCAGATTTAAACAACCAAATTAATCTATTCCATTACTAAAATTTTTTGACCACTGTATCTTTAAAAAAAAAAAAAAAGCAAATTGTGTTTCAGGGACAAATTATGACTTTGTCATGTAGGTTGCTAGAGAATATTTAACTGTGGCACTTAACATATGCCAAATAAGCAGTTATGGGAGGAAGTCAGACGTGGTGCCTTGTTCTGGGCCTGAGATGAGAAGTTGTGTGTTTGGGAAAGAATGTCCTCCTTTTCATGAATCTGTAATTAGAACATGCCACGCAGCATATGTTATTCACAAACCATTCATCATCTTTTTAGGGTTGTTTCCTTCCCTTATGTATTTACTTTTTTTTAATTTAACCTTTTTTTCCTTCAGAGTCCAGGACAGGAAAGACATTTGCCTTTAAAAATCAGAAGAGAAATGGACAGTAGATTGAAATCTATGATGATGTTATCTTCTTTACCTTAAAGCACAGGGGTCAGCAAAGTGCCAGAAGGTAAATATTTTAGCCTTTGCAAGCCATAAGGTTTCTGTTGCAATTAATTTACTTTACCTTTGTAGCAGGAAAGCAGGTATAGACAACATAATGAATGGGCATGGTTGTGTCCTGATAAAATTTTATTTATGGACATAAAAATGAGAACTTTATGTAACTTTCACATCACAAAGTATATTATTCTTCTTTTGATTTTATTTTTTTTTCAACCATCAATTGCCCTCCAAAGTGGTTGTACCAATTTTCAGTCCATGAAAGTGTTTTTACACCTATGAATTGTGGTGAGATGTGCTTAATTTCCAGCTGTGAGTTTAGTTTAAAAGTTATGAAAGTGTGTGCTGGTACAAAATGATGTATGTACACTAGAAAAGCCATGTTTTAATCCTAATCCCTTTTTGTAAAGGCAGCCGTTTCTTCTAATCCCTATTCAGTGCTCTATGTTTGAAACTAATTAGATCATCTCCTTGGAGATTTGTCTCAGGGAGTCACATCTTGATGTGATCTTGAGTGATCAAGAGTGGTTGTTAAACTGGATTAGGTAGAGACGTGTCTCTACCCATTTGGGTGGGTCTTGATTAGTTTCTGAAGTCCTCTAAAAGAGGAAACATTTTGGAGAATGTGAGTGATTCAGAGAGAGCAGAGCAGAATGGCATAGCCACGAGAAGCAGAGACCACCAGCCAGCGACCTTTGGAGATGAAGAATGAAGATGCCTCCTGGGGAGCTTCATGAAACAAGAAGCCAGGAGAAGAAGCTAACAGATGATGCCGTGTTCGCCATGTGCCTTTCCAGATGAGAGAGAAACTCTGAGTTTGCCATGCACCCTTCCACTTGAGAGAGAAACCCTGAACTTCATCGGCCTTCTTGAACCAAGGTGTCTTTTCCTGGATGCCTTAGATTGGACATTTCTACAGACTTGCTGTAATTGGGACATTTTCTTGGCCTTAGAACTGTAAACTAGCAACTTATTAAATTCCCCTTTTTAAAAGCCATTCCATTTCTGGTATATTGCATTCTACCAGCTAGCAAACTAGAACAAAGTGTTTAGTAAATTATACTTTTTATAATATTAGCCACCTACAGTCAGGCTAAGCAAAGGTATTTGCTCTTTGTTTCTAGAAGCCTACAGTTTCTGAGGGTTTTGGTGAATAAATAACAGTTAAATTTTCTTTGACTTTAAGGCAGTGTATTTTCTCATTTTAACATCTCTCAAGTGTGTGTACACTGAGTTTTACTGTCCTGATTAGCCAGTTGGCAGTTGTGACAAAGTCATCACAGCCTGGCATGTGCAAATTTGGTTGTTATACTTGGATCATTACACATTTCAGTTACTAACACCCTGGAATATGAGCTGTGACAATGTCTGCTAAGGTGGACTACCTAGGAAATTCTGCTCCTGTGCCACTAGATTTCCTGGCAAAGAGAAAGAGAAGAAATTGCATGTTACAAATGCAGAACCTTGATATTTGTATGTCCTAGTTTTCTCTCATGTTTTTTTTCCACTTTTTACATTCCCCTTCCTCACACACATATCATTAACATACTATTGATTGGGAAGGAATTCCTAAATGATTAGATTAGTCAGAAAGCACCCAAAAGGCAGGTTTTTGTGAAGATACTTGTTGGAGAAATGAATACAAATACTTGGCTTATACTGTAGAAAGGAAAAATAGATTGAAAACATCACTTGGAAGTGTATATGATGATCCTGTTGGAATTACTATGAAATTGTTTAAAAATATGGTTTTATTTGGTGTACTCTAAAGTAAAGTGACTGTCGGAATCTCTTTCCTGTGTTCTAGATTTAGATCTTTGTATTTAGTAAATTTTCAAGCAGTATTTGCAGATTATGTTGTTGCTAGTCATGTTACCAACAGGGCTTTAATTAAGAAATATGGTTTTTAGCTCCTTAAGGTTGAAACACAATCAGTACAATAATTTGGACAGAGAATGCATGGAAATTTCAGGAGTTAGATAGTTCCATGATAGTTCTATTTGGTAAGAAAATGATTTGCAATATTTCTTTAAAGCCTTTTAAAATTATTTGCTGAACTAAGATGGTTAAAAGCCCTGGGGAAGATGTGTACACCCCTGGCCAAATCTTTCCACTGTCTTCAAGGTCAGTGCTACTGTCCATTCATCATTCTCCCTACCTCCATTCCTCCATTCGTTTAGGCAGATGGATGGGTTTTCCTGTTTGGGGCAAATGTTCCTGTGTTTCTTTAAGCCTAGCTACTTTTCTAGGTCTTTTTGGTTATTCAGGGAGAGCCCTGTTGGGTTGTTTTTGTTCAACAAGCATAATGTCATCAAAACCTTTTGCTTTCCATTGCTTTCACAATAAAGGTCAGATCCCTGAGCTTGTCAACCCAAGATCGTGTGGGAGCTGAGTCTTGCTCAACCCTTCTACTAACATGGATATTTGTCCCTTCTTTCTAATACTTTGTGCTGCAGCCCTATTTGCACCTACAAAATGTTCTCCTGAGTTTTCGGGTCTCTTTTTTCCTTGGTTAACTTTCACCTTCCCTTTTATAGCACAATTTGAATTCACCTCTGCTTTAGTCAGCTTTTCTAGGTTGTGCTGCAATAACAAAAACTCCGAAATCTCAGTGACCTTGAATAACTAAAGTATCCCCCATTCCTTGTTTGCTGTAATGACGGCAGTGGTTTTTTTCATTCAGGCAGAAGGGAGCCACCCTGCCCTCTCTAGGACCTGCCATTCTCATGACAAAGGTAGCACCATGCCCTGATTCCCAACGCTTTGGCTCTGAGCAGTGTGTCATTTCTGCAGATTTTCTATTGGGCGCAGTAAGAGGTGTGACCATGCCTGGAGCATGTGTGGGGAGGCACACTCCTTGCCCAGGGAGGCACTGCAGTGCAACATGGCAGTGGACTGGGAATGTGTGACTGTCTTACAGACAGCGGGGCTAATTATTGGGCACAGTGATGTAGATAGTCTGCTACAACCTGTCCCTTAGATCGTTTGAGTTGTCCTGTGGTCTTTGACCACTTCAGTCTGTGTCACTGGAGTGCAGGGGACTCAATAAATTCCGTATGACATGGCAACTGGCCCTTATACTTAACAGTTACGGAGGTTTTTTGTTTTTGTTTTGTGTATCTTGACACTTGCATCCTTCAATTACAGCAACATGGTTGAGTTTCCCTGCTATGAAATGGTTGAGAATATGCATGTGCACTTGAGACTTATAGGATTCTTGCCAGGAAATATTTTTTCCCAAACAGCTTTAAAATTCACCCACTAAAGGTCTTCAGTTTAATGATTTTTTAGTAAACATGAAGTTTCACAGCTGTCACCACAATCTGGTTTTAGAACAGTTCCATCCCCCCCAAATCTCACTTGTAGTCCATTTCCTTCCCACACCCCATCCTGGGCAACTACTCATCTACTTTGTCTATGGATTTGCCCTTTTTAGAAACTTCATATAAGTAGAAACATACAATATGTAGTTTTTTTTTTTTAACTTTTTTTTTTTTTTAATTTGCATATGGGCAGGAGGCACCAGGGATCGAACTCCAGACCTCCAGCACGGCAGGTCGGAGCTCTGCCTGCTGAGCCACGGCAGCCGCCCACAATATGTAGTTTTTTGTGTCTGTCTTCTTTCACTTAGCATTATGTTTTTGAGCTTCATCCTTCCTGGTGAACATGTTTAGTGATCTGTTTTTTTTGTTGTTGAAAAATGTTCCATTTTACCAATATACCATGTTTTGCTTTTCACATCATCACTTGATGGACATTTTATTTTTTCAATCTACTAAATTTATTTTAATGTTTGTTTCTCCCTATTATTTATTTTTAATCCATATGTTTTACTTATCTGTTGAAAAGTTAGATAAAAGGAGCATCAGACATAAGGTTTTCACAATCACATAGTCATATTGCAAAAGTTATATCATTATACAATCATCTTTAAGAAACATGGCTACTGGAACACAGCTGTACATTTTCAGGCAGGCCCCTTCAGCCTCTCCATTACACCTTCACTAAAAAGGTGATATCTATATAATGTGTAGGAATAACTCCCAGAATAACCTCTTGACTCTGTTTGGAATCTCTCAGCCATTGACACTAATTTATTTTGTCTCATTTCTCTCTTCCCACTTTTGGTTGAGAAGGTTTTCTCAGTCCCTTGGTGCTGAGTCACAGCTCATTCTAGAATTTCTGTTCCACATTGCCAGGAAGGTCCACACCTCTGGGATTCATGTCCCACGTAGAGAGGGGGAGGACGGTGAGTTTGCTTGACGTGTTGGCTGAAAGAGGGGCCACATCTGAGCAACGAAAGAGGTTCCAGCAACAAAAATCGTTTCTAGTATTTGGCTCTTTTGAATAATGCTGCTGTGAATATTTGCATATGAGACTTTTTTTTTTTTTAATATTTTTGTTGAGAAATCTTCATATGCGTGCATTCACACATATATTCCATACATAGCATGCAATCAGTGGCTCACAATATCATCATGTAGTTGTGTATTCATCATAAATCATTGCATATGAGACTATAAAAATTTTCTTTTGAGTAGGCAGAAATTCTAAAGTAGAATTGCTGTGTCACATGGAAGATTATGTTTAGCTTTTGAAGAGGCTGTCAAACATGTTTTCCAACAGCGTATTGAGGGTTTTAGTTTCTCTACATCCTCACCAACACTTGGTATAGTCAGTCTTTTTATTGTAGTCAGGAAATTTTTTTTTTTGGCTGTAAAACTGACTTCTGAAGAGGGAATGGTATTACAGGATTGCTCTGAAGATCAAATAGATGTGTCAGTGCTTTGTATTGTAAAATGTTACTGGTAATTATTGCAGAAAAGATTTTAGGTGTTAAATCTTAACACATACCTGTCTCAGAGATTAAGAAGAAAACTTGTACATTTTACTAAAATGTGTGTTTACACTCAAACACAAAAAAAGTGTGTTCCACCTGTTTATAAAGGCAATTTTTACTCCAATTGTGAACTTTCTCCATATGCTAGATCTCCTGCATTACACATTAAATTATCAGCCTTACTTAACTAGGAGAGAATATAATGGCTTGCATATGGTGGGCAAATATTTCTTTCCCACTCAAACTTGGATAGTCTGGTAAATGTCTGCTTCTGACTTCGTTTTGAAATGCTTGTGGGTGGCCTCTTTCGTGGACCTGGGCATGTGTGTTCTGTACTAACAGAATGGAAATAGAAAGTTTTGGGGCTCAGAGAAACCACTAAGAGAAATTGATGTAAAAATATCTTGGTGGTTTTGCTTTGCAATTCTGATTCTAAGAAAATTGCCAGTTTATATTCTTTCAAAGAACAAAGGGTGTATTTGAATGCATTTCCCTTCTGACTTCTGGGAGACAGCTGTTTTATTGTGGATCTAACAGGCCACTGGTCTCTAGATTTGATATCTGGGCTGGATTTTGTAAAACTTGCTTATCAGCAGCTCTTCACACCTGTTGAAAAGAACCTTTGGACTATATGTTTGATCAAGTAGGGCTGTCAACAAAGGGCTTTATAGTACAGTTAAGAGAGAAAATAAACAGGACCACCCCCCAAACTCTTTAAGCTAGTCAAAGATAATGCCTACTGTAGTGAAAAATATGGTCTGTGTGACCTCTGGAAGTTGGGAGATTTATATTTGCCCTGATGACAATTTTTATTAATTCGGTAACGTTTCCTAATACGGTCTTAATTTGAGTACTGCTAAATAGACACTTTTAATAATTCTGAAATGTGTAAAGTAACCCTTTCTTACAAAAACTTGATGGAAGTGATGGGCATAGCAAACAGAATGCTTCCATCTCTGGATTCTGCGGTAGAGTTTGTCCACTGGGAATTATGGTTCCGTGGTTTTACCTAATGAGTAAAATTGTCTACTTCTATGACTTTGAAAGTTTCTATATAAGTCTCTGTGTACGTGTACATGTGTTTGTGTACTTGGAGGTACTTCAAGACTTTCACATGTTGCCGTCTATGATGTATGCATTAAAAGGAGGAAGGGAAAAGTAGTTCAGGCATTTGGAAGTATTTTTCTAGAGCATTACAAGTAAATTGGCTTTAATCTGTAATGATACTTGAGACAGTACTCTTAGAGGATCCCTGAAGTAAATGTTCTTTTTGGAAGCAGCTGCTTGCTCATAAAGAAATAAGGATAACAGGCTGTTGTCTCCTTTTTTCCATGAGTTACCAGTGTCTCATCCTAAGTGTACCTTAGAGGTACATGACCTACTGGCATGGATGTGGGAGCTATGCCTCTCTTGGTGTGGATGTATGGTCTTTAAATAAGGCAGCCTTCTGATTGATACAGAAACCTTTTATATTTATTTTTGATGATGTTTTCTCACCACTAGTGGAGCACTTCAATTTCTTTGTGGAATTGTTGATGGAATATAGGTAAACAACTTCAAATTCCTGTAATCTGGTGAAAGGAGGGTACACAGGAAAGGCCTTGCATAGTATTGTAATAGAAGATTCTAGAAGAGGGTCTCTACCCTGCAGGGACTCTCTGTGAACTGGTCAACTGGAGAACAGCCCTGTGGCCTCTGGCCCCTGTCTTCTCAGAAATGCTGTAGTGGCCCATGAACCTGTGGCCCCTGCTTGTGGGCCCCCCTTTCAGGGTCCCTGGGTCTAGCTAGCTGGCCCCATCTCAACGCTTTCATGGAAACTCAAGGTTGAGTCACTGGGGATTCCAATTAACAGTGATACCAGCAGGTGTTTTTATCCCTAATGGTGTATTTTAAATAAGGTCAGTGTTGCTTACTGAGGGAATAACTTTTAAGTTGAATTTTTATTTCTTCTTAAATTTTCCCTCCTGGGAGGATGACAGAGATCATAGTTACAGGTGGTAACTGGTCATTTAAAGTGACCCCTGTATTATTTTATTTTAATTGTTAACTTATTTCTTAACACACATTGACTGATTAATTTTTAAGTTGCTGTAAGGAGTCAGTGCAATGAATGGAAAGAACATGGAATTACGAATTGCAAAGACCTTATTTGAAACGTGCTGCAGACATGAGCTCTGTGACACTGCACAGGGACCTATGTGCACAGCTTCAGTTTTCTCTTGGGGGCTGGTAATATCTGACCTGGGATTAGTTGATAGAGATAAAATGTCCTTGAGGCTTTTAGCACATGACCTTAACCCATCATGGGCACTCTATAAATGGAAGCTATTTTTGTTATTGGCAGATACACTTAAAAGTAGCCTAAAGTAATGAATTTACTTGTATATCCTATATTTGCTGCCAACTCTTTCTCAATAGTACCTTCTTAATCTAGAAGTTGAATGTACAGAATGAATATATTTTAAATATTTCATTTAACATTTCAAATCAAAATAGAAATTAAATAGACCAATAGAATAAGGTTGAAAGTTCTAGGAAAAAAATTATTCAACCTAAGTGTGCCTCTTTGATCTGGTGCTATTTCAAGTGCTAATTTTGACATAATATTTTTACATTAATATAGTGGTTCATAAATATGTGCTCAGTTATTGTCATTTTGTTGGTGTTGATGAAATTATTGCACAGTGTAGAAATATTATAATGAGATACTAAAGTTCAGTGTTGTATTCCATTATATATCATATATCATACATCATGAAGGGGATTCTTTGTAATTTGAATGGCCACTGAACACCTGGTAATTTCTTCAAATATTTATCACTCATCTTTGGAAACAAATGGCTTTTATGTTGAGAAACCAAAAGTAAAGGAAATTCAGAATTGTAAAACTTAATATTATAATTATCTTTTCATTTGCACAGGAGGAAATAAAAAATGGAAATGAAGTCTATGCCAAAAAATAGGATGGGGTTATTAAAATAGTATTTGGAAAGTTGCAGTCTTTTAGGATAAAATTCCCAAAGTGGAAGAGCATTAGACATCCGTTTGGATGACCAGTAAAATTCATACTGGTGAATTTTATATTTACTAGAAATTTAGTTCTTTCTTCAGAGATTCCATTTGACACATTGTATCAGTCAGGATCCTCTAGGGAAACAGAACCTACAGGAAACATCCGTAAATATTAGGAGATTTTATAAAATTGTCTCATGCAACTGTTGGGTTGTCTGAATTCTGTAAGGCAGGCTACAAGCTGGCAACTCCAATGAAGAGTTTTGATAAATTCCCCAGGAGAGGTTGGCTGGCTGAAGAAGAGATGAAAATTCTCTCGTCTGACAGGTGAAATCATCACTTCTCCTTTTAAAGCCTTCATCTATTTAGATGAGATCTCTCTCATTGCTGAAAGCAGTCTCCTCAGTTGATTATCAATGTAATCAGCCATAGATTAGCATACTGATGATTTGGGTCCAGGAAGTATCCTCGTGGTAGCAGTCAAACCAGTGCTTCCATGACCAAACAATGAGCGCCCTCACCTGGCCAAATTGATATAGGACCCTAACCATCACAGTCCACCCCTTGTCAACTTGGCAGCCATATATATTACCTTCAACCATACTTACCCTCTGAACAAGAAACAATAGCAGACATATTTTTCACCAAACGATACTCAACTGTCCTGTGTACAACCAGAAGCACACTAAATCTCTCTAGAATAGGGTGCAAGTCCTTAACTTGATATCCTATAACTTAAATTCTGCAGCATGAAACTAAACAACTTACGCCATATGAAGATACATACAAGGAAAACAAAGATATTTGCTTTATGTACTTATACATATATACTCATAACAAAACAAAGAAGAAATATCCATAACCATCACAGTCCTCATTTCTGTAGCTAGTCACATGGTCATAGTTCATATATATCACTATCTTATTCCACTATCCAGTTCATGTTCCCTTTACCTGTAAAGACGTCAGCTTCTGTGGTTCTTTTTCCAGTGAATCGGCCCAGACCTCCATTCGTGAAGTTTCTGGGCCATTGGTAGTCCTCTCTGGATTGTTGTTGGTTTCTGTGGATTTTATAGTCATTGTAGTCCTAAGAGACACTCTAGGGGATGTCTTGTATTCCAGGAAAGCACTGCTTTACCTCCCTTGTGTAGTTGTAGTCCTGTTTCCCCTTAATAGTCAGGATCAGTTACCTCCAGCCAGTACAATAATTCTCTTCTCTGTCTGTTGATTCAGAGGTTTGAGAAGCCCAAAGTGGCCAGATGGCAGTCTTAACTTCCAGTTCAATAGAATCATTGTTGTGTCTCCTGGTAGGAACACTCCTCCTTTTGGAACTAAGACCTGTAGACCAAGCTCAAGGAGCAAAAATTCTTCTAGTAGATCACCAAGGGTAACAGTGAGTGGTGCCACTCCCTTTTCCACCCCTTGGTCCCTGGACCTGTGAATCCTGACTATGGGAGAAACAGCACCATAGAGGGGATGCTGATTCAAAGCATACACAGCCTCCTGGAGAACATTGCCTTAGCCCTGCAAGGTGTTGCCACCTAGTTGGTGCTGTAATTGAGTATTCAAAAGGCCATTCCCACCATTCTATCAATCTCCCTGTTTCAGGATGATGGGGAACATGGTTAAGATCAGAGAATTTCATGAATATGTGCCCACTCCTGTACTAAGTGAACATTTTTGGCCATTTAGCAGGGTCTTTCCCCTAAGGGGCTTGGCCTTCCCTTCATTCAAGGGGCTCTGAGTCTGTGAACCTTCTCAAGTCTGGGATTGGATTAAGGGGCTTTGACTGTCTGTTTTTGTAATTCACTTTGAGACAGACCTGGGCTGAAACTCCATCAATCACCTCATTTCCATACACCCCTATTCTTACTGGTGGACCACAGTGTAGGTTTGGGTCTCCTGGTATTACTGCCACGTCTGATGTGGTTTCTAGAGCCCACCTGCCTGGTGTCAAGTACTTGCTCAGTGATCTGACTATTAATGGTAGTGTTAGAGTTTTCTGGGGAAACAAACCAACAGGGTGGTGGTGTGTGTGTATGTGTGTGTACACCAATTTGCTACATTAACTTAACCATCACAGTGGACTAGATAGTTCGCCTCCAGGCCTCTACATCTCCATCAGTAAAATGGGAGTGATAATAGTTCTTGCCTCATAGTAGTAGCACAAGTTCCACTATTTTCCCACTCTGTTCTTTGCCTGCTCTCGCTGCTGGGATTCTCCCTGAGTTGTCATACTTGTATGTCATATGGGCTGCGGATGGTGCTTTCTGAAGTTTCATTCTTAATTTGTTTGAGAAAGACATTTGCTTTTCAAAGAGATGGGTTTTTTTTTTTTTTTCTTCTTGTTAAAGGAATATAGTGGTCATGGTAATTTTGAGGGTGGTGTTTTGTTATTAAATGCAATCCAACCTCATAGTTAAATGGTATTTGTTTTATTTACAGGGAACAAGGGTCTGGCTGAGAGAAAATGGCCAGCATTTTCCAAGTACTGTAAATTCCTGTGCAGAGGGCGTCGTCGTCTTTCAAACAGATTATGGGCAGGTGAGAACAAGTCTCTACAGCTTCATGACACTGTGTTGTGCTTTGTCAGATAATCTAACCCAAGGGTATGTGTTGTGTGCTTGTCCTTTCCCCTATACCTTAAAAATGTTTTCTATGTGGTAGAGCAAAATTCCAAAAAGAATGTGTAATGCATGCCTCATGTGTGTGATTGATGCAATAAAATTCCCCAAAATGGAATATAGAAAATGTTACAACCTCAATAGGACAGCAGAACCACATTCTCTCCTGAGTATCTTTTCCCAGGATCAGAAGTAGAGGGCACATGTAATTTGAGAAAAGTTCAGATACAATGCTGTTTGTGGATTGATTTCATCACTGCTTTCCTTAAAAATTCTTAAACTTTCATGAGCTTTGAAAAGACGGGAGTGCCAGGGAGAAAATAGCGTAATGGTGCCATAATGGTTCGCTTTAGAAGTAGATTGACTAACCTGCCTAACCTGACTTAATTCATCTATCTTGTTAGGCACCAGAACAGTTTGTATGTCCTTTTTTGGTGGAAATATCACTGATCCTCATTCCCATTTTAAAAGTGTAAAACAAAAATCCATGGCATTGAAAATAGATGTGTGACTCTAGGCATTGGCTGATTGATTGATTAAATTTTGATTCCAGAGAATAGTTAACAATTGTGAAAGGAGCCCTGCATCTCCATTTTCATATGGTGGTTGATTCCAGTGTTTCAAGTGCGTCTTCAGATCAGAGGTGCAATTAAACCTTAAGGAATTAAGAGGAAATCAGTACTAGTATTTAGAACACATAGTTTATGAATTTAGTTTGCATGTTGAGAACAAAGACTTCTGGAGCCAGTGTTCTATAGTTTGAGGCTGATTGGCTAGTTGGTTATCAAAATTTCTTAGCATAGATGAGCCACTTCATTGCAGCATTCTCATTTGGGTTGTGTTTCACTTTCTCAGTTTAGAAGCAGAAATGTTTCTGGGCTATTTTGTAAGCCCTAAGGTTCTTTTCCATCTCAGCATCTCGATTGATCTTTTAAGGTATTTATCTGTGGCTAAAAATTTACCCATTCTTTGTAGTTGTAGATTTGGGCATATGGAGAGAGGGACAAAGAGATTACATGTCTGAACAGTCATCAACTATGTAGACACTACACAAATGCCCAGTCTAGTTTCTTTTCCTTCAGATTCTCAGTCAGTGTAGTATGTTCTATAAACTCAAGACTGAATAAATGAATTTTACCTGAACGGTTGGGCCAGGGACTGCGTAATGTTTTAAGTTTCTGTGTGGAGCTGTCCCATATTTTCCTGTCTTGCTGTCACTCTGCCTGTCTTCCTTTCTCACTTCCTCTAGATGAGAATTCCGCGCCTTTCAGACTCAAGATGATAGGAGAAGGGAAAATACTATGGAAAAATGGCACCTTATTGGACCGAACCGTGTTCTTGAAAGCATTGTAAAATAGGTTTTAAATGGAATTCTTTCCCTTTTTTGGTTGTCTTATATTTTAATCCCAAAGATGCTTTCTATTCCTGTCTGACTAAGCTTTGACTGGCAGCGGCTGCTAAGCTGCCAAACCCCCAACCCCAAACCCTACTCCCCCAGTCTCTTAGTACTTCTGCCGTTGCCCGTTAGTGCCTTTGCCTGGTGTTCAGTGTGTGAAGCCTTTGCCAGCACCTGTCGTTGGGCAGTTCTCAGTGAGCGGGGAGCAGGATGGGGATGGTCAGGCCACTTGCTCTATTTGCTCTGGACAATATTAGTGGATTGTGGGTTCAGAAAGAACTAAACCAGAAAAGTGTGCACTGAAACTTGAAAACACCACCGAACTTTGACTTTTAATGTTCAAGCCAATCATTGAACAGTGAACAGCTGGTCTTATGTCGGCTAGCCTTCCCAAGTAGAGCAGGTACAGTCAATTCAAAGATTAGTTTAGAAATGGCGGGATTTAAAATATTGGAGGCATGCTTGGAAGAATTCGATTTAGGCTTGGCTTGAGCACTGACAGTGGCTTAAAGCCTGAGGTTTCTTCTTCTAGTGATCTATTGCTTCCTTTCCTACATCACATGCTCCCTGTAGAATACATGAGCATAGTCACCAAGGCCTAGGAGATGGTCACTGACCCCTCCTGGAACTTCTGCCTTTAGTTAGAAATCTGGATAGGGATGGATTCAGGAAGGAATCAGGGTCACAGACTATGCAAAGCATTGCCTTGTCTTGGCCAAGCCCATCCTTGGTAACTTTGTAAGGTGTAGGCTGGTTTCCACTCAAATTGGCCTGCTCTTAAGGGTGCTAACATAGCCGTGTTTGAAGTCCACTGGTAACTGATAAAAGTTGTCAGATGAATATTTTTTCAGTTTATTTATTTTTCTTTCTTTCTTTTTTTTGGTGCATGGACCAGGATGTCTGTTTAAATTTCAGTGGCATCTTTGTGTTACCAAATTATGACTTCGCAGTTTATAAACAGCTTAAAGCCATTAGTCTTCTTTTCCTTTAATTTGGAGTAGTATGTTTGTTTCAAGCTTTAATGTGCATAGGAGTCACCTGGAGATCTTGGTAGACTGTAGGTCTAATTAGCAGGTCTCGGGTGGGGCCTGAGCTCCCGGGTGATGCGACACTGCTGCTGCCTGGACCACAGATGCCTGTCAAGGATGTAGAAGATATTCCGGAAAAATGCCTTAGGGTCAGGGTTACCTAAAATGAAGGTCATGAAGTAGGCCCAAACCCACTACACGACCCCCAGTACTCAAATTCCAGAAGATCTAAAGATAAACATAGAGGGAGAACTTTAGGTAAAGTTAGAAAGTTTGTCTTAGGTTTTTCATAGCTTTTCCTTTCTCCTCATCATTTCTCAGTGCCCTCCCATATAACAACCACTTCACCTAGAACATAGCCAAGGTTTGGGGGGTCTGCAGCGGAATCATTCCTCACTTGGAAAGCAGGTGGACTCAAAAGCAACTTTTAAAATACTCTGTTTAGTGTTAGAAACCATGCAGAGCCATATGTAATAAAGTCCTACAAAGAAACCTCAGGGACACTCAAAGTTACAAATTAGTTAAGTCTCCCCGGGCTACAAACTTTGGATCGAGTTTAGAAGAGCAGATTTTTGCAAAAAGCACTGTGGTTCTGCAGGGTACAGATGTAGGTAAAAATTCAGCTCTCCTGAAAGAATATGATGGAAGACGGCATCGAACATTTGCCTTTTCAGGAATGTTCTGAGGCGCATCAGCAGTCACTGTAATATCCTTCAGAAACATTGTCAAATTAAATAAGTTCTAAATTAGATTTTTCATTTTGAGAGTTTAAACTGTTTTTATTACCTTTGCTAGAAAGAGCCTAATTTGATTGCTGTGCAATAGCTTGGAGTAATATTAATTTACTTAATTATATTTGGATGGATAGTTATTTAATGTGCCCCAGTACACTTAATCAAGGACATTACTCTACACAGTGATTCTGCTTGTTTTTTTTTTTGTTTGTGTTGCCCCTACATGGGATCTTCTGAAATATTTCCTGGTTGAGAATTTAATCTCCAAAATCTACAAATAAACGCCTATCCTCCACATCCTTCTCTTTTTATTTGCAACAAGTATCATGAGACCTGGTGTGATAAGTCATTCTTCTCTTCTCTCAAAAAAGGTTTGTAGATTGCCTGGTACTTTCGAATTGCCCCTATCCCCTAAGAAAGTCAGATTTCCTTAAACCATAAAAGAAAAGCAACACTAATTTTTTTAATAATCACACCCTCCATTTAGAGCCACTCCTGGCCTTTCTGGGTTGACTGTTTGATTGACTTCGGCTTGTTGGGTTTAATGCTATGGATCTAATTTTCTGAAATTTGATAATGGGTTAGGGCAGTGGTTTTTTCATTGCTTTTTTTTTTTTTGCCATTTTCACACACTATCCCAGCCAAGTTCAGATGCTTTTGTGTTTTTTTTGTTTTTTTTGTTTTTGCTTTTCTTTCCTCTACTTTGACCAGATTGGTGCCTTTTTTTTGTCCTTTGAGTGTCGTGTGGATGTGGGCAGCCTTTTGACTCCTCCATGCCCTTCCCTTCGGAACACCATATGAACACCTCCAATCTTCCAGAGAAATGGCCACCAGGCCTGTAGAGTGCTGGAAAATGGAGAGCAGGTCAGCCCAGCCGTTCCTCATTCCGGAACTTCCAACATCAGCCTAACTGCACAAATCATCATTTCAACTCCATGAGTTCAATTTTAGGAGGCAAGAAGTTGGGTCTGAGGGCTGAGGGGAAAAGATGGGTCCTAGGTAGTTTTAACCAAACTAAAAATTTGTTCGGAAGCGAAGGAGACGGCGCCCGCTGGCCCTGGAGAGCCCAGGAATGCCCCGCGCTTTTCAGCAGCTGCCGAAGCTGCATTCCATGGTTCGCTTGCAAAGCCAGCTGTTCGGCTGAGGCAGCAGCTGGGGCAAAGAGCCAGCACCAGAAGGTTGCATCGTCTCACCCGCTAATTCCTTCTACGCAGATCAGATGGAAAGTGAGTGAGCAGCAGCTGGCTCGGCCCTCCTTGTGGAGCTGCCAGCAGGAGGGGACCTTCTGGGGTCCCCAAGGGCTGCTCACAGCTCAGGGAAGAGCCACTGGGCTGTGAATGGGAGACCAGCAGGGAGACATCTAAACACATAGGAAGATGAAGGTAAAGGAATTTGGGGTGGTGTAGAAATAGAAATAGTGTCATTAAAATCAGTGGCTCTGCCTGACTTTGAGACACCCGGGACATATTCTTCCCAGTCACTGGCCTGAACGTATATGCCTTTGCTTTTATGTTGCTTTTAAAAGTATATATTTTATACCTTCTCAACCTTTTGATCCCTTTTTATGTGTATGAAGGTAAACATTTTCATTTTAATGCATGCATTTTGGGGAAATCTTACACATTTTTTTCCTCCGAAGGAAGAAAACATGAATGCATTTGCATTTTGGTTCCCTATAACCTGTCAAGTCTCAAATGTTCCTTGTATTACGATTGCTGCTTTCAACTAGTCTTTGAATCTTTGAGTTTGCTTGAACCATATGAAATTGCCATTTTCATAGGTAAAAAGGAGTTGGATATTAGCAGTCTCACCTGATTCAGTGTCTCTTAATTTTGCTTATCATTGATATGATTTAAAGCTCATCTGATGACTCAGTAAAGTTTAACAAAATAAAATATATTTGTAGTTGAGTTGAGAGGTAAAGCATATCCTTAAAACACAATATATAAGAGCGTGTCATTTGGAATATCATTGCCAGCTTTAATTGTTGTTTTTTATGTTTGTTCACAGCTCTGAGATTTTTATTCCCTTTGTGGTTTTCAGTTCTCCCTGTGAATGTCTAAAGAATTTGCTATGATTGGTCTCTTCTGCAAATCCCAAATATGCATCGAAAGATGGATAAATAAATAGACAGTTTCTTTTTAACATTTTTTTAATGGCGAAATATACAAATAGACAAAAAAGCAATAAATTTTAAAGTATATTGTAACAAGTAGTTGTAGAACAGATTTCAGAGTTTGGTATGGATTACTGGTCCACAATTTTCCATTTTTCCTTCTAGCTGCTCCAAGATACTGGAGATTAAAAGAAATATCAATATAATGATTCAGCAGTCAGACTCATTTGTTGAATCCTATCTTCTTTGATAAAACTACTCCTTCTCCTTTGATCTTTTTCTCAATTTGGGGGGGTATTTGGACTATGCCAATTCTAACTTTTTCCTGTCAATAATATGGGATGGGGGATAGAAGAAGTTGATGTTCTTGGAGAGGCTGGCCCCTCTGCATTTCAGGACTTATCTGGCCTAGGAACCCATCTGGAGGTTGTAGGTTTCTGGAGAGTAGCTAAGTGCATGCATGGAACCTTTGTAAAATCTGACAGAACCCTAGGTGTTCTTTAGGTTTGGCAAGAATGGCTTTGATTGGGAGTTGGCAAACCAGGGTAAATAGCAGTATCTGGCTGAAGCTTGCGTAAGAGCATCCTCCAAAATAGCCTCTCGATTCTATTTGAACTCTCTCAGCCACTGATACCTTATTTTGTTACTATTCTTTTCCTCCATTTGGTCAGGCAGGCGGACAATTTCTTTTTAAACCACATTCCTTTTGGATGCCTTTTCTGATGCTGCTTTTAAAAATTATAGCACAGGGCGGGCCACGGTGGCTCAGCAGGTAAGAATGCTTGCCTGCCATACCCGAGGACCCGGGTTCGATTCCCGGTGCCTGCCCATGTTCAAAAAAAAAAAAAAAAATTATAGCACATTGAGCAATTCAGGTTTGTATCTCTCCTTAAGGAATATGTAACGTCAAGAAAACATTACTATAGCCCCAAGCTCCCAAGTCCCAGCCTGGAGCATCTGAAGGTACCGCTTCAGTCCGCTGTGCCCACAGCCTGGTCATCGCCGACCATGTGGGGTTCAGAGTGGGGAGAATGGCATGGTCCTGGGGAAGGCTGGAAAGCAGCAAGGGAGAATAAGGAGAAGGGGAATGCTGATAAGTGCCGTGATGTTTAAAAACCAGATGTATTTGGCTTCTTTTGTTAAAGCTTCAGTCTGGGTACATCTGTTATTCCTGTAATTCACTTCAATCAGAGCAATGCAGCTGTATAAAAACAGTCAACATTGAGCCGGGAAGCTCTTAAATTCTCTGTGCTTTTCCCATATTTCGCTATTTCATCCTGGAACTGCTCATCTTTCAGATGGACATGAAAACACCAACCTACAGAGTTTCTGATAATCAGAGGTCTGTACTCTGGAGACTGAACATAACTGGGTTTAATCCGTCTTGCTTGGAAGACTAAGTAAGATGCAAATCACATAACTTGTTTTTGAGTTTAAAAGTGTTTCATATGCTCTGAAAGCCACATGAGCCTTGCACGCTAGACCTATTCTTCCAAGAATTTGGTTTGGCATCTTGTGTCTTAAAGATGGAAAGTACAATGTTTCCATTAATTTTCACTCTGGGACTATAGAAAAAAAGATGTTTCTGGTTGTTTATCAGTTCACGGAGCTCCAGACAAAATATATGTGTATTTACCAATCTCCTAAACTCTGAGTGGAAAGCTCACTAACCGAAACCTGATAAGAGATTCCTTCCAGCAGGCCTTGCCCTTTGTTCTTTCCTCTTTTGAAAATCCCACTTCTGCTGACATTTGCTCAGCTCTCTGCCTTGGCTCAGGGAGAAACACACTGATGGGGACCTTCTCTGGAAGGCCTTTTCTGACTTCTCCATCTAAAACATCTGCCCCTTGGTGTCATTATGTGCGTTTGCTTGGTTGCTTTCTCTCTTTTCACCAACCTCTCGGAGAATGGGGACTTGTCATTGCTGTGTCCCTAGCTCCTAACAGATTCTGGCACATGGAGACCCTCGATAAATACCGCTGATGGTTTGAAGCTGTGTGTACCCCAGAAAAGATCATGTTCTTTTAATCCATTCCTGTGGATGCATACCTATTGTAGGTGAACACTTTTGATTAAGCTATATCAATTGAGATGTGACCAACCTCATTCAAAGTGGGTCTTAATCCTCTTACTGGAGTCCTTCATAAAAGATAGAAAAAAGCTCTGGGGAGGCTGAGAGAGGAAGCCACAAAAGGCAGAAGCTGAAAGCAATGAAACATGGGAGGAAAGGGCTGTCAGATGTTGCCATGTGTCTTTCTCTCTGACAGAGGAGCGGAGCTCAAGCTCGCTGGTAGCTGGTCTTTAGGGAAGAAAGCATTGCCTATTGATGCCTTGACTTGGACATTTTCACTGCCTGAGAACTGTAAGCTTGTAAGTTAATAAAGCTCCATTGTAGAAGCCAACTTGTATCTGGTATATTGCATTCTGGCAGCTTTAGCAAACTGAAGCAATTCCAAATGGATGAACAAAGCTCCGTATATAATCAGCATGAAACCAATGGACTACTAGAGCATTAGAATGCTGCATGTTCTTTAAGGACTATTACAATATATAAAATAGAATCTACAAGTCTTAAATGATCACAAATGACCAAAGAGCGAGCCCACGTGTCACGAGAATCCTGGTGGGAGTTTCATTATGCTATTTTGACCCATGGACTATAGGAACAGATTGAAATAAAGAGTAAGGAAGATTATTAAAGGGGCTTATTATTCCAAGGAATTATTTCAGTTGCTTGATTCTAGACACACATAAATTACCTTCTCATGGGGGAGGGGGAGTGGGTAGATATTAAGCTTGGTTCAGAATATTTTCCCAAAGCTTAGTATTTTAAAATCTGAGATTGTTTCTTACTCCATATGCTTCAACATCTACATTGAAACAGGGAGTAATTTACAGTGGCAAACACTGCAAGCTACACTTGAATTCTAAGGAATGGGTGCTATGTCAAGGGCTGTAGACCTTAGCTTGCCCAGGGCAGGGACCATTTCTGTTCTGTTACCCACCGTATTCCCAGCACCACCAAAAATCCATGGGTAAGACTTAAGGATACCCTGTCCCTCATCTCTGGGCCCTGTTTACGGCCCCTTTAAGTAAATTCACTTTATGCTGGGAACATAAGGAAGTCATCATCTGCCAGAGCCCTCTCTTTGAATTTTTTGTCTAGGCCACTGGATACCCGCCCACCCAACCCTTTGTACTAGATAGAAAATTTTCTCTAGCTTTGCTCCCCCCCCACCTCTTTTTTTTTGGCCTCTGTTTCAGCACCTCTCAGTCACCTGGCACATCCTGTTAAGGATTCATTTTGGAAGACCTTTTCTGTCCCTTTCCTGCAGAACACGGCGGCTTTTGCCTTCTCTCCTAAGCCCCTCTGCACTGAGCAGCTGGGTCCTTCACTATCTGATCTTCCCCGGGGCTGGGTGGATGGGTGGAGAGGATTAGATCCATGTAGCAGTATTTATTGGCCCTCCTGAAGTTCTGACTAAGTACACATTAAAATGATTTTACAAAGGGAGTGAGGGTGGGGGAACAAATTGGCTTCTCCCTTGGGTTATGGCTTCCTTTGCCACCTTCTCCTTTGGGCCATTTGTTGATTCCTTCCTTTGTGGGTGTTCCTGGACTTCAGCTCCCCCTTTCCTCTCTGGGTTATTGAATGAGCCTCTTCTTCCTTACCCTTAGGTTTGGTGTGTATATGTGAACTCAAGTGTGCTTTTGGCCTGCTGATGCTGCCCGTCTTTAGTTGACTTCTGGGATTTTCAGGCTCAGCTTCTGGGTAGCTCAGCCGATTTGCACCTGTCTAAGCTTGTGTGACATCCAGACCCATCCTGCAACCAGCGAGATTTCCTTAGCTTGCAGGAAGAGAAGGGCTGACTCAAGTTCTGTGCCATGCCACCCCCATTATTGCTTTCGATTTTGTGGTTAGTTTGGCAAAAGATTGTTCCTACTTAAAGGTAAGTGGGGTACTTATCTTGCCTTCTTAATACCCATGAATATTAAGAATATTAATATTAATGCTGGATGCTAAGCTTAAGACAAGATGGTAATTGATAAATGGGGGCAATTAAGTAGAAAACCGATTAAATCAAAACCTGCTTTATAAAAAAATTTTTGAAGGCTTAAATAAATATTATACCTTTATCATAAGTATCACTGTGAAAAATGTATGTGGAGACACTTTAGAAACAAAAATAAGTCAGAAATAATCTGTGGGTATCAGACACAGTAACCTTTAATGCTAGGTATAATTTCAGTAGAAATAGAGGCAATTTGTTAAGCAAATTGGGGTAGATGACAGTTTGTGAATGTGTTGCATTCCATTGTGAAAATTGATTTCTAAGCTTGTTATTTGGAACCATTTTCCCCAAAGACACAGTGATGTATATGATGACTTGACTTTTAAGCTGGTCTAACAAAGATCTTTTTGGGTGCTCACAGTGCACTTAGGGGATGATGCTAAAACACTCTGTTCAGAGTTCCAACCCCAGATGCCGCAGTGAGATGAGATCATCTGTTCTTCCTGTGATCCTCCTCCTTGCTGAGCGGTGGGAAAAGGGGTTCCCCCAGTTCTAAGCCATGATCTCACCATTTTGCTGAGGACAAAGGCCTAAATCAGGGTTGACAGTTAAGATGGATAAAGAGAAGAGGATGATATTTACCAGGTGGTACCTCTCTAGTAGGCACCATCTGTTTATCCTATTTAATCCTCATAAGTACCCTCTAACGTTTTTAGACATTTATTTTCTTCTCCTCCTGGTTCTTCTCATCTATGTCATCTTCCTCCTTCCCCTTGCTTCACCCATTCCTTCCCCTCTTTTTTTTTTCCTAATTATATTTTATCATGATGAAATACATATAACTTAAAATTTACCATTTTAACCATTTTTAAGTATACTGTTCAGTGTCATTGAGTACATTTCCCAATGCTATGCAACGATCGTCACTATTTCCAGAATTTTTTCATCACCCCAAACAGAACTTGCATATTCATGAAGCAGTAACTCCCCATTCCCCTATGCCCCCTGGACCCTGTTAACCTTAAACGGCCTTCTGTCTCCATGAGGTTACCTACTCTAGATACTTTATATAGGCAGAATGGAATCATTCGTTCTTTTGTGCCTGGCTCATTTCACTTAGCATGATATTTTCAAGGTTCATCCATGTTGAAGCATATATCAGAACTTCATTCCTGTTTATGGCTTAATAGTATTCCATTGTATGGATAGCCCTTAAAAATCCATTCATCTGTTGATGACACTTGATTTGTTTTTACCTTTTGGCTACCATGAATAATGCTGCCGGAAACATTAGTGTACAAGTATCTGTTTGAATCCCTCTTTTCAGTTCTTCTTGGATATTGCATTACTTCCTGGGTGGTAGGATACGGATGAGACTGGGGATGGGTATTGTTGGCTGTTTAACTTCTCATCCCTCTGCTGCTTTACATCTGTTCTCTTTCTTGTCATGACATTTATGCTTTCTCTTGGCATTTCTCTTTGAAGATTGCTGGGTTCTCAAGCTACCTCTCTAGCTTCTCGTTTCTTTGTGGTGGCTTTTTCCTTTGTTTTTCTTGTTTTATTACCCTAAGTGAATTGAAGGTCAGCAAAAATCACATTTACTTATTTGTTTAATATTTAATAGCCTCTGCCCACTTTCTTGCATCCTTGAAAGCAGTTCTCAAGCCTAACTGCAGATTAGAATTAGCTGGGAAGCTTTTACCAAGAGCCTGCACCTGCCCCAGAACAATTTTTTTCTCCAAGGTGTCCTGGGTGCTATTTAATGAGTAACCAGATTCAGAACTACGTATAGACTGAACAACCATCATATCAGAATATTATCTTGAAAATTGTTGAAAAAGCACAACTTTTGCCAACTGGGTTTAGGAAGTGCTAATGTTACTCATGATTGCTCAATAGCTAGGCTTTGGTTTTTCCTTCATAGCACCTTTTCTCAACATCCTTTCTTGGTGGTTCTGTGAAATGTCTCCTCTGCCCACATTATCTTTGAGCACAACTCCAACTATTCATCCATCCACCCACCCATCCATATGTCCATCCATATGTCCATCCATGTATCTATCTATCCCCCCATCCCCTCTCCCTCTGTCTATCTGTCTTTGTATCCACCCAACCACCCTTCCGTCCATCACTGGCCTGTCATCTGCATGAGGCCCTGGAGTTCATCGTCCTAATCTCTCTTCAGGAAATTGTACCTGTTCTTGGTCTTCCATTCCTTCCACCCTCCCCCTCTAGTCCCGCCTTCGCAACTGGATACTCTGCTAGGGTGGGGCGTTGGGTTTAAATGCCCCAAACTCCAGTGCTGTGTTTCTCCAAGTGTGATTATCTGACCACCTGCTTCATAGTTATTGGAACCTTTGTAGGTTCCTTGGCTTCACTTCAGATCTGTTGAGTTAAAATCTCTGGGAATGTGGCCCTAGATTTTTTTTTTCATGAGCTTCCCAGATTATTCTTTTCAAAATGATTTTGGAGAACCTCTGACTCAGCGGATATTTTGATCTGATATAAATAGGCTGTAGTGGCTTCATCTTCGTCTTTGGCGTTTTCCTTCTCCTCGTCCTCTCTTCATTGTCATCTCTTTCTCCTGCTTCTCTGTGTCCCCCAGCCTCCCCATCTCTCCCCGTCTTCTCCATCTCCTCCCTGCCCCATCCTCTTCTCCTCTCCTCCCCCTTCCTCTTCCTTTCTTCTTTCTTCTCCTCCTCTCCCTCTCATTTGCTGTTTACTTCATATTGGACTACTCCTTATCCAGTGAGGCAAGTGGCTCTGAGGAGGGGGCTGGTCTGTCTGATGGTATACATCTCCTGGGATGTTTTTTTTACATGTTTTCCATCATCATCTTCCCTTTTATGATCCTACCTCCTATACTTGTTGTCTGGAAAAGAATCCAGCCTTAGGACACTTCTCCTTCCATCTTGTGAGATCCTGTGAAGTATCTTTCGAGTTTGTGTTAAAATAAATCCCAGGATCAAATGTTAAAATAAATTTAGTAGGTTGAAATGCTAGTGATGAATGAAAGGGAGGGGTAAGGAGTATGGGATGTATGAATTTTTTTCTGTTGTCTTTTTATTTCTTTTTCTGAATTGATGCAAATGTTCTAAGAAATGATCATGATGATGAATATGCAACTATGTGATGATATTGTGAATTACTGATTATATATGTAGAGTGAAATGATCATTTGTTAAGAATGTTTGAGTTTGTGGGCGGGCCACGGTGGCTCAGCAGGCAGGAATGCTTGCCTGCGATGCCAGAGGACCCGGGTTCGATTCCCGGTGCCTGCCTATGTAAAAAAATAATTCAAAAAAAGAATGTTTGCGTTTGTTATATATATTTTTTAATTTTAAAAATTAATTAATAAAAACCCCAGAAATCCCAGGGGTAGAGTCACTCCCTGTTGTCCCTTTTGTCCCCTCAGCCTGCCTGGGAAACATTAGTGGTGATCTTTGCCTTCCGACAACTCGATAAAGTTGTGTTTCTGTTTCTGAGGAAAACCTTGCCTGTTTCTATCTTGAGAGGAGAGGGAGGGAGGGAATTTGGAATCTGAAGAAAGGGCCCTACCTGAGGTGAAGCGCAAGGCCTTGGGAGAGGGCTGGGCTTGGACCCTGTGGAGGAGAGGCCAGCTTTGGGCCTCTGAGGGTGGGTGAAGGCGATGCTCGTGGGGGGGGCTTGTCTGCTCCATTCCCCTCCATGATGCACCTGCCCTCCTTGACATCAAAGGCCTCACCTCGGGCCCGGCAAGATGTGGTAGGGAAGAAGGGCTGGCTGGAGCCCAAGCAGCCACTCCCCAGAGCAGGGGGCGGGGGCATGGGATGGGGCATATGCAGTAGACGGCGGTTCTGGTAGCTTCTGCTTAAGGAATGTGTGTTGGTTCGAACTGCAGCACAAGCGTGTGTTTCCAGCTTTTATATGAAGGTATCTTATCATTTGAAAGGTGACAAACATATAATGAATTAAACATGATTTAATGGTTACCTAAATGGCTACCTCTGAGGGATATTGACCAAAAAGGAGCTCAAACAAATTTTTTAAAATATTGGAAACGTCCTGTATATTATCCTGCATCTAACTTTTGAAGGCAGCTTTTGGTATTGAAGTTGTGCATGTTATAGACACAGCATTATTGAACTCAGTAAAATTTATGTAATGACTCAAGCTTAGAGAAGAGCGGCAAACTGTGGCCACCTGTTTTTGTCTGCCTTGCAAGCTAAGAATAGTTTTTACATTTTAAAATGGTTGGAAGCTATCCAAATAAGAGTAATAGTTCATGACTTGTGAAAATTATATAAAATCCAAGTTCCAGTGTCCATAAAGTTCTGTTGGCACACAGCCAGGCACCTTCATTTACGTGTTGTCTGTAATTGCTTTCGTGCTAGGCACTTGGTTAAGGAGTCTCAAAGCCTAAAGTATTTGCCATCTGGTCCTTTGCAGAAAAAGTTTGGCTATCCTGATCTAAAAGAACATTCTCAGTTACTTCTGATATAATATTTAGTGCTGCTAAGAGTCTCCAATTCTGGCTACACGTTGGAGTCAGTTAAGGAGCTGCTAAAATGAGATTTCTGGGGCACCTCCCCTATCCAAATGATGCTGCCCCTTTGGAGGTGGGCCTGGGAATCTGTATTTGTAACTGGTGCCACCAGCCAGGCATGTGTCTGCGTTGGGAACCCTTTGCTAGTAGATCAAGTTCCAGCCCCATTATTTTGTTTTCCCTGGGAGGTAGGGTAGTGGCTCTCAAAATTACACTGGCATCAGGGTCTCCTGGAGGGCTTGTTAAAGCACACAGGCTGGGCACTAGCTGAATTTCTGATTCAGCAAGTCTCCAGAGCCCCCTAAAATTTGCTGCTGGTCTGGAAATCAGCTTTGTGAACCACATTTGTAGGGCTTGGCAGGCTGGATTTAAAAAAAAGTTTTAATTTTACTTTTTTTAATCCATGTTCTCAATAAAAGCACCTGATACATGGTCTGCCCCCCCCCCCAAATATGGCCTTTAAAAACCCAGATGGTCACTCTCTTACGTACAGTTCAGTACCATTTTTTGACTACTACAGCCATAAAGGATTCATTCTTGAATGGTGGTGTGTCAAAAATGAGATGCCGTCTGGGGAGCTGAGTTTTCAGAAATAACACCACCTGTGGATGGCTTAGTCTATAACTGGGTACCTTTCCCTGGGATGGCCTAATGGAGAGCAGCTCCCAGGCTCAGCAAAAAAAGAAGAAAAGCCTGGGTGCTGGTGCCCATCACAGCCCAGCACTCTACCTTTTCCAAGGAAGGTCTGCCCTTCACAGTATAGTTAAAAAAAATGAACATGCTTACACACTTTCGGAAGTGGGCAAGTCTCTGTATATAAATCCTGACACATAATGCTTATTTTTAATGTTGAAGAGCACTTAAATTGTTAACTCATGTGTGTTCCTCATTTTCTAAGTGAGGTGTTAAGGTCTTGAAGAAGGAGAGAGATTCTGTATTTAGAAGCTGTGTAGAACACCCATCCTTTTCGTGGCTTATGATTTATATGGTTGTTCATGCCACATTGTCATTAGACAGCGTTGGGATGGTAACCAGAGCAGGATCAGAGCTAGCGTGAGGAGAGCAAGGTGCCGAGGGCGCAAAATGGAAGAAGCACCCATTCAGGGTCATGCACGACTCCAGGAGTGAATTCCTCAAGTTGTGTACCCTTTCCACCTACTTTGCCTCCCCTACCCTGGCCCAGAGTCACTACCCAGGAGGGCAAACAAGATTGGCTGGAACAAATGGGCCCCCATCTATGGAGTCAAACTGCTCTTTTCCAAGTGCTTTGCTTGGCTGATTCATTGATACTTTAAAAAATAGTCTGCAAACTCATTCTGATGATAGTTTTTTTCTCTGAAATTTGTTTTCAGATATCCCCATCACGACATTTTGGTGACTATTTGTAATTAAATTGCTGCAGTACACACTGCAACGTGTAATACAGTGACTTTGGTTATGCAAGTGAAGTATCAGGAGAAAATATCCCCAAAGGGCTTTCTGGATGAAGACACTGGAGCAGGCTTGTACATTCTCACTTAAAGCTACAACATGACATTTGTAGCTTCAGCATGTGAACTGTTAGAAGTTCCAAAAGCAGGGTCTTCACTTTGGAGGGTTAAAGTCAGTACTTAATCTAGCTGCTGTTTGGATGTTCCGAATGGTTCTTGCAATAATTTCAAAATAATTAATGGTATTCCTGAGTCTTCCAGTGAGTGTTACAGGGCAGTCAACACTTAAGAACTCAGCAAGTATTTTAGTCTCCTGGAATGATCTTCTGTTCTGAGCTGAATCCATCTTCCTGCCATGTCAGAGTTCATAGCTTCTTGGTCTAAGCATCTGCTTTCACTCTTGCAAACAGAGCTAATGACAGATGTTAACTGGGTGATGTGAAAGACAGCCACTCCTGTGACAAAGGGTTTGAGCATATGCTGTCCCTGGTTGCAGGAAGCTTTTGTCACAAAGGACTCAAAAGAGATCAGGTCACTGGGAATATTGCCAGCATGCCTTTGTATAGGGCAAATCCTGTTCAATTAACCTCATTTCCTTTCCCCAGTGGTAATAGGCCAGGGAGATTAAGTTATAGATATTTCAACTTCAGCATTTATTTTTTATCCTGATCCAAAATAATATTCATAATTAACTTATTAAAGATTGTTTCTTTAAAAAAAAAAAGTTCCTACCTCCTAAAAACAAACAAACTGAAATCGCCTTGGAAAATAGTACATGGATCTCATAAATATTTGCTTGATGTTTCACTGGTGAGAGAATAGATGTCGCCATCCAACCCCCCACGTATATTTTGGATGTTTGTGTTTGGGACATTTTCTTCAATGATAGGATGGTGTAAATACCATAGAAAAAATAATTCCTGCCTTTTGATGAAGATCACACTCGGAAAAACTATCTACTCTTGGCTCATTCTTTCTTTGATGGAGAGTTAAATAGTTTGCAGCTGGTTCTTTAAGCTAAAAGAGTAAAAAGGGCTGTAGGCACCTTTTAGCACCTGGGATATGATTTGTTAATAACTTGCATAAGTTTGGGCTGTGGTCTGAAAAAAAAATGAATAGCTTTGGATTTTTTTTTTTAAACAGCTTTTCTAGGATATAATTCACATCCCATACCATTAACCCACGAAAAGTATACAATGCATTGGCTTTTAGGATACTCCCAGAGCTTTGTAATCATCCCACAGTCAAATTTGGAATGTTTTCATTTCCCACAAAAGAAATACTGCACCCCTTATTCATCACCCAACCCCCCCATCTCCCCCAAACTGTCCTGCCCTAGAAAACCATTCATCTACCTCTTGCTCATAAAAACTCTGGATATTTCATAAAAATGGAATCGTACGATATGTGGTCCTTTGTGTCTGGCTTCTTTCACTTGGCATAATGTTTTCAATTCATCCATGTTGAAGTATGTATCAGTATTTCATTCCTTTTTATTGCCAGGTAATATTCCATTGATGGATATGCCCATTTTATAAGTTCCAAATAAACTCAAAGGTCATTAAGGCTCAAAAAACGAGCTCTGAGGAAAAACCCTAGGAAATGAGGTATTGAGCCAGAAGGAAGTTAGGAAGCTAATTTAAGTGGAGGTTTGTTGGAGGACTCAATAGATGGTGGACACCAGTTATTCCTTCCCACTCGGAAAGAGGGATTTCAGCTTGGATAGAAGGACACCAGGTACAGGATGGTGCCTCAGAAAATGGGGTGACTTTGCCTTTGGGAATAAACATAATCAATTGGACTCTTGTCTGCTAGGGAAATAGGGCCATAGATTTCAGACCTGAAGGACACCCAGGAATCATTTTCTTGCTACCTCTTGCATCCAAGCAGGTGAGAGATCGCTGTCGATGTTTCCTTTTACAGGCAAGGACTTCTACGGTATCATTCGGACCTCAGAAGGATGCATGATGAGCACAGCAGGTTGCTTAGACATTTGCTTGCCATAGTTGGTATAAATACAGCAATTATTAAGAGAGATGATATAATTTTAAGAGAAATGACCTGTGGTTGTAAATTTTGATGGCTCTCCTTTTAGGGGGTGCCTAGTATTGGTTTATATCAGGTCGAGGGTGCTGATCACCCCCAGTACATTTCTAATTCAAGCCCTACCCTAGTCTTTGTACCATTTACTCCTGATATTCCTCGCCCCTTCTGGCTGCCTGGCAAAAGGCCTTAAGGAATTCCTGCAGGAAATTAGGTTTATAGGGGTCATTTTAATTGAAGCATTTATTATGTATCTGTTAAACTCAGGGGACATGGGAAAAGAAAGGGTTTTAGAGATCACCTAGTTTTGCTGTGCTATTTTACGTGGGAACAGGCTCTGCCCAGAATACTTTGGTCAAGTTCCCACGAGGGAGAAAACAGAATTGGAAGAAAAGAGGGCTTCTCATTTACCCGTCAGGCCTCATTCCATCGTGTGGCTCGCTCCTGCTAAGGCAAAGGAGACCCAGCTAGTCCAGGCTTGGAAGTTAATACAAACAAACTGAAAGACGTGATGCCAACCTTTAAGTAGCCTGCCTGCTGGCAGGGGGTCACAATAGGAATTCAGAAAACTGTTAGATATTTGGTTAATTTATTTATACCTAGTGCTCCATAAATCTTTGTTACAAATGCATTTTGGATAAGACTGAAAATTAAGACTCTGATGAATTTGAGTTAGTTTTACACATGCATGGAGAGAAAGACTTTTTCTGTGCGTTCATGATTAAACCAGCTTGTATAATCATTCATTGACTACAATAATCACGTGGGACCTCAAATCTGTAGTTTTTGTTGGCACGTACGTGACTTTCTCTTTTTCAAGCCTATATATACCCTTAAATGTATTGCTTTTTAATGTGCTTCAAGTTGTATATGGACTTTATTTTTACACGGATGTTCAGTGCATCCGTCTTAGTTTGCCAGGGTTGCTATAACAAGTACTGCACACTGGGTGACTTAAACAACAGAAATGGATCATCTCACAGGTTTGGAGGCTAAAAGTGCAAAATCAAAGTGTGGGGAGGGCTGTGCTTTCTCTGATGTCCATAGGATTGTCACAGTGGCTCGCCAGCCATCCGGAACCCAATCTCTGCCTCCATCACATGGCTGTCCACCTCCTGCTTCCTCTTCCTCTTCCTCCTCCTGTGTCCAAATTTCCTCTGCTTATAAGGACTCCAGTCATATTAGATTAGGCCCACCCTGATTCAGTTTAGTCTTGTCTTACTTAATAGCTTCTTTGAATATCCTCTTTACAAGTGAGTTCACGCCCACAGAACTGGGGGTTTTGAACATGTCTTTGTCGGGAACATGATTCGATCCATAATAGCATATATATCTCTATCTATGTCTCTATCTGCATCCCTGTCTACAGCTCTATGTTTCTATCTATACCTCTATCTATGTCTCTGTGTCTGTTTCTGTCTCAGTATCTCTATCGTTTCTGTCTGCCTGTCTGTGTGCCTGCCTATCTGCCTACTTACCTACCTACACTAACCAGGGATCATCAAACCTTGCCTGATTTCTTCAACTAAATTGACAGTAATATCATCTATTTTTATATTAATTGGGCTTTTTTTTTGAAGAATAAGCTTGAATTATTTGCTTTGATCTTCCTAGAATACCCAATTCAGTAGATGAAAAAGGAATCATGATCATGATTTTGCAAATCTGCAGTCTCAGGAAGTCACACCCTCACGTTTTTACTGTGAGTACTAGAATGAGGTAATGTGTGAGGAAGTGCACTTACATCGTTTTCTGCAGTTCATGAGATATTTCCATTGGATTGATTTCATTCTGACCCTTCAATCCATTTAGTTGATCCGCATGGGGAAGACCCATGTGATAGAAGCTTATGATTTTTCAGAGGCCGTTTGCAAAGACCTGTTTATTACCACATCTTCTGTGGCATAGACAGAAGCCGTTTCTGAACCAGCCAGTGCCTGGGACCTGACTTCCCAGTATAAAACAAAACTAGGTAGCTGGGGGTGAGATTTGTAAGGCTGCCCCACCGGACTTACGTATTTAAATATAACTTTTTCGTAAAAAGTGTTAAGTTATGCAGGGGGGAAAAAAAATGACCCAGACTTCTTAATGGCTGCTTTTTTATTTTCTTCCTGAAAGACTTCAAATTCAGAAATACGAAATTGACCCCAGGGTAGAAATGAAGTTTTGTGGTGTCTACTGTGTTAGTTAAAAGTGGTTTTTCATAACAGAAAAAGCCTAGGGTGAATTATTTACACACATACACACCCCTACACCAGCATCCCTCCCCACTACCCCTGACACACAGTTTTTTTTTTTTTAGAGGGACTGTGTTAAGGTGCCAGAATAGGCAGCCTGTTGAGCTCAAGTATGCATGGCCTTTTCCTCATTTCTTTCCCCTGCCAATGTCTGTATCCATTCCTATACTTTTTAAGTGAGAATTGTTATTTGTTTTTGCTTTTTAAAATTATTTTTAAGAGAAGCATGTAAGTAGCTGGGGGATGGAGTGTCAGATTTAATATGCTGAGCCACTATAACTGTGAAATAGTTGAAGGCATTTATGGTGCTTTTTGATGAAAACATTTTCCCTATTCTTGGTGGGCTAGACAGAATGGACCAATCCACTGAGGGATGTCAGTGTAGACCAATTAATTTTTTACATGCCTAAAAGCATTCCTCTTTGTCTTATAGAAATTCCAGGTCTAAAAGTGCCATTAGGATCAGACTTGCTGAATAAATAGTTTAAATGTCAGTCTTCTCAGTTACTTTGTGTAAAGAAAATCTAAACCATCTGTGCTTTTTTTTGGTGCTTTTATTATGCTTGGTCTAAAGAGAGCAAAATGCCTTTTGTTTTTAGGTTAAAGCAGATGTACACAGACTGCCATCTTAATTTCTTTTGTATGGGTTGGCCTACATTTTAGCGGCTTTGAAATGCTGAAAAGATTTCAAGCCAAGTTGGGGAAAGAACAAGATAAATCGATGTGTTTTTCAATGGCCAAGTTTACTATTTCAAATATTTGCGAACAAGTGTCCTCTGAAATAAGTACATTTATTTAACACCATTTGGGTGTTTCCCCAACTTCATTATTAATCTGCTTTTTGGCCAGATGTTTAACTTATGTCTGAATTAGGCAACTATGGTTTGGTTTTAACATATACAAGAAAAGAATGTGGATCCTAAAATACGTTAGTATTGCATTACAGAATTGTACAATAATGCTTTCCCTTCGACCCACAAAATCCTGCAGCAGTCTCAGAAAGAATCCTTCTTGCTCCACCTTACCTTTTTTCTTCTGTAACTGATGCTCACAAGGATATACTTTATTCTGGTGGCATAGATAAAATACTATCATTAATAAAAATTAGTCATAACTGACTTTTATATAAATCTGTGGTTCTTAACATCTAGCCTAGAGGCAATCTTTTGAATTTATTTTAATTACCTGCAGGAAAGCTATTATGTTTAAAAATTAATAAGAAGAAAGATGAACTCCTCAGTATTGTCCAGTAGCAGATTAGGTTGCAGAAATCGGTCAGTGCATGCAACTCCCAGGCTGTGAATACAAGCAGTTTTTCAGTGATCAGAATGGGAAGGGAGGCATACTTTAAAAGTAATTGAGTCAAATAAAGAATATAAAGGTTGCTTTTATTTTAACCTTCCTGAATAATACTCATATTTCCAAACATAGTTGAAAAGAACTTATATGCCCTCAAAGTATGCTGGTATCCTAGGAAGAACTGAAGAACTGGTATGGTCTACCCCCTTAGATGGAGATGGTCTACCCCCCTAGACAGTCTGTCCCCTTAGGTGATCTACACCGTCTAGATGGCCTATAACCCCTAGATGGTCTACCCCTCTAGATGGTCTACAACCCCTAGATGGTCTACCCTTCTAGGTGGTCTACCCCCTTAGATGGTCTACCCCCTTAGATGGTCTATACCCTCTAAATCGTCTATAACCCCTAGATGGTCTACTCCCTCTGGTGGTCTACCCCCTTAGGTGGTCTACCCCCTTAGGTGGTCTACCCCCTTAGGTGGTCTATAACCCCTAGATGGTCTACCCTCCTAGGTGGTCTACCCCTTAGATGGTCTATACCCTCTAAATGGTCTATAACCCCTAGATGGTCTACTCCCTCTGGTGGTCTACCCCCTTAGATGGTCTACACCCTCTAGATGGTCTGTAATCCCTAGATGGTCTACCCCCTTATGTTGTCTACCCCCTTAGGTTGTCTACACCTCCTAGATGGTCTATCAGCATAGATGATCTACACCCCCAGATGGCCTACCCCCCCCCATCGTCTATGTCCCTGGATGGTCTAACCTCCCAGATGGTCTGTGACCCCTAGATGGTCTACCCCCTAGGTGGTCTACCCCCCTAGGCAGTCTACCCCCATAGGTGGTCTGTACCCTTTAAATGGTCTATAACCCCTAGATGGTCTACCCCCGTAGATAATCTACTCCCTCTAGATGTTCTACCCCCTTAGGTGGTCTACCCCCTCTAGATGGTCTACCTCCTTAGATAGTCTATA
>PVIY010013775.1:0-58280 GCA_004026745.1 Myrmecophaga tridactyla | reverse complement strand
AATGTGAATAATTAAAGTCCAAAATCTAGTTAAAAATATTCCTAGTAGTAATTTAGTGGGAATTTAATATATCCATTCTCTTCAATCTCAAGGTCTGGGTTAATTTAATTAAATCTGGTTGAGTGCTCTTTAGAAACAACTTGAATACATATTCTGTTTATCATATTAATTAATTTACATATCACAAATTCAGAGAGTGCCTTAGCTCATGGTATGAGATTATTCAAACTGGGATAACAGCTGGATGGGCAGACCTCTCTGAGTGGCTGTCCCTGAGCACAGGAAATGGGAAAATATGCATACACAGTATTATTGGCAGTATTTGGTATTTCCCTTCCCCCCAGAAAACCCCAAACCAACAAGAAGAAACAACATGGAGGACACATTGGTTGATCACAGCAAAGAGTGCTGTAATGATATGTTGCAGGGGTCTTAAGAGCTACAGTAGAGACTTAATATAGTAAGGACTAGATCTTGAAAGAAAAGTCGAGTACAATTTTGTACTTCCCTTTGTGATTAGCATGCAAGCCATTTTAAAATGTTTTAAGTTTAGTGAGTATTAGTAAATGCTCAAGTCTCTATGCTCTCTTATCCAGCAACCTCCCACTGCCTTCTTCTAGTACTGCCAATAGTAAGGATAATTCCTTTTAAATTAATCTGTCTCTGGGAAGGCTTTCCTTCCTTGTTAATGATGTATCCTGCGCAATGAGCTCTTTAGACTTGTGAGCCTTAAAGGCTAAGGAATAGGCAGACTTATCTGATCCAAATGCATAAATCTGACTATGCAAAAGCCTTAGCTTCCTCAAATTTTGCTTTAAGACAAAACTCACCAATGTGATCTCTCCTTCTACAGTCACTGAGGGTGGTTCTGGAGCCCTGAAAAGTGGACTCCGATTAGTGTTAGCCTGAGAGTCTGCACTAGCAAACCTTCCCCAGGATGTTCACCAGGCAACACACTGGTACTGTAGCCTCTGGGGGTGGGGGTGGGGGGTAGGAGGATGTTTCCGAGTGGCTGGAAGCCAATGGGGACAGGAAAACATGCTTATAGCAATCCCAACACTGGACTTGGAGGAGACACACTTCAACAGTTCTCAGCTGGATCTCAGGTATACGTAGGATGTCCCAGTGCCTGGTCCCTGTTTCTCATGGGTTTTTGTCTCTCTGGACATGTTTTCAATAAAGAGTATTCAATAAATCATATAGGCCTGTCCACGATCTTTCAGGACAGATAGTTCTAAATTCTTTCTCCCTTGGAATACAACTCATGCATTCCCTAGGGGTGGTTCTTGAGGTATTTGAGTCTCTGGTCTCTTGTTGATACCATTACCAGTGAAAAAATGACATCATCCTGTCCAACCCACTTTTTTTTTCATTTTGTTGAAGAAGAGATCAATGTAACATGGTGAGATAAGGAGAACTTTTGTCCATGTGCTATGAAGACCTAGTGTCACCCTTTTAAAAGAAAACAGCCAAGCAAACAACCAGCAATGGCTATTACTGTGCCTTATAAATGCAGACTGAAGTCAGTGTCTCCCTAGGCCAGGAACACTTCCTGTTGTTTGAGCCTTTCTTTCTTTCACTCCAAGTACTTCTCTGGATCTACTATCTGTGCCCATCCACTTGTCCTTTCATCTCCATTCTCCATTCCACCCTTAAAGCGGGGCTGCAAGGACATACAGTATCCAAGAAAAGGTGATAATTGTTTCACACAAGCATTTTCTAGCTTAGCCATTATCGCTGCCAGACCACTGCACAAATGTGAAGATGAACCCAACCTGATGATTTTGGTAAACCTCCTTCAAAAACAAACTCTATTCTGGAGAAATAGGAGATTTATCCAGTGATAACAACTTCGGTTCTTTCACTGGCAAAAATAATGGGATTCATGACAAACCAATGTAATACTTGCTACAAAGATTGCTGTTTTCTTGTTTCAAGACTGGACTGTTGTCCACTCCAAGGTGTAATTGCCTTAGCTTGGACTGTTGTCCACTCCAAGGTGTAATTGCCTTCACAGCTCTCGACCTGGTACTGGTTTTTAATCTGTCACAATACGACAGTAGAGGACATCATGTGTTCTTCTCACAGGGCACATCCTGTTTCATCCACTAATTGCCAGGATTTAGGAAAAGGTCACGTAAGCTTATCTGTACACCTATTACAAATAAAAAAATAAATGATTGTATTTTCTAAAAGATAACATAAATCAAAGTGCACATTAATGATGAAATATTTCTTTACTAATATTTCCTAACGAGCTCACATTTCATCACTAATATTAATAAACTAGCATTTTTATTAACATTTTACAGATTAGAAAGTCTGTACATATATGTGATCTTAATAATTTTCAAAACATTATTGTAGATGTAATCTTATTTCCTTTATTTATTATAGATTAGAAGATTGTAGTTCAAAGTGCATGATTGGCTCACAGACATCACCAATGTGGTAAACCAAAGTTTCCATTATGCTACATTACCTCTCATGATTTTTTAGACTGAAGAATGAATATTTCATGAACTTTTAACTAACTGTCGTTAAATAGTGGCACACATGAGATGGATGGAATGGGTACCAGACATTGTATCTGGAGTCTGATCCCTCCCTCCTCTTTCTGGAGTGATATCCAGCCTTACATCATAACTTGCCCATCATGAGTCAGTAAGCAGCACAAAATGATGAACTCCATGACATAAAGATCTCAGAGATGCTCTTCTCACCCTGAACATACATGATGTGCTTGACCAGGGAACACCATAGCATACATGCAACTTCTAGTAGCATGATAGATGGGACATGCAGGTGATTTATGACCTTCCTGTTTTTTTCCTTTTATTGTTAAAGATTTCCTAGATGAAGCATTTGAAGGCCAATCAGTGCTAGAATTAGGATCATCTTTACATCTTTTAAGCTATTTTATTCTTCTGTCCATGAATGTGTATGTGTCAGAAGGCAAGATATTGTGAATGGAGCTGCGTTGTTAAACAGAGTTCAGAGCACCCACGTCCAGTTCAGTCATGGTGGGCAGTCCTTTGTCCAAGTTCTAATTAAATGTTGACCTAACCCTGGGTGTCAAATTATAACATTCACCCCTTAGGATGTAAGTTCTATGAGGAAAGGGATTTTTTTCCTGGTTTGTTCACTGCTTTTTCCTGAGAGCCTAGAAAGTGTCTGGTACATAATAGGGGCTGAACATAAACTATTTGGATAGAGTGAACAAATCAATAGTTTCTCACATCTGACCATTTCAATCTTAAATGGCATAGTGTGGAAGAGACACTCACTGCCTTAGTAGTCATTCTCTCTATTCTTAACTGATGAAAAAACCCTTCATTTTTAGCTGACCACATGGTCATTAGAAGAAAGATTGCATTTCTCAGTCTCCCTTGCAGCTAGGCATGGCCATGTGGCTAGGGGCTGCCCAGTGGATGGACAGACAAGGGTCCTGTGCCAGGTCTTGCAGGTGTACTTCCCTCCTTCCTGCTGGCTGGGTGATACGATGGGTGGAACTCCAGCAGGTTACCAGGTAGGAGCCTCATATTGTGGATGATGGGGCAACTCCATAGACAGGGACTGAGATCCTGACACTCAGAGCACAGTACCAGCCCAAGTCAGCTTACCTTCTGACTGCTTTTACATTAGAAAGAAAGAAACTCCTATCTTAAGTAGACCACTATTATTTAGTGTTTTCAGTAATTCACTCATCATCAAAACTAATTCTAATGGATACAAGGGAATTGACATACATATAAGTGATAGAGGAATAAATATTTTTCCCAGGATCCATTCATAATTGGGTTAACCGTATTTTGTTTTATCAGTATACTATTAGTTTTGCATCTACTGAAAAGGAATTGTATGGTACATTGCTCTTGTTTATGACTGATGACAATGCTTCCTAAGAAACCCAAACATTCAACTACATTGTATGGTATAAAAGTTCCAGAAGGGACCTTCTGTACATCTTAGTTCTTGCTCTTGGTTGTCAATGACCAATACCTGGAGTGCCAGTTTGAAGCTATTAGGCACCCAGGAAAAGCCATGTTTTAATCCTGATCCAGTTTTGTGGGGGCAGCCTTTCTTTTAATGCTGATTCAAAATTGTAGGGTGGAAACTTTTCTTTCTTTCTTTCTTTTTTTTTAATTAAACATACCAACATATAAATACATTCTTACCATATGATCATTGCATTCTACACATATAATCAGTAAATCACAATTTCATCACATAGTTTATATTCATGTAGGGTGGAAACTTTTGATTAGATTATCTTCACAGAAATGTGGCATGGCCAATTGTGGGTGTGGCCTTTTGATTAGATGGAGATGTGACCCTACCCATTTAAGGTGATTCCTGATTAGTTTACTGGAGTCCTCTAAAAGGAAAACATTTTGTAGAAACCTCATATGCAGATGCAAATACAAACATTTGAAAATTCAGATGCAGACACTTTGAGAACAGTTGCTTCAGAGCTGAGCAAGACAGGGATGTTTGGAGATGCTTAGAGTGCCAACAAAGAAAGCAGATGTCTAGACACAGGTAGAGCCCAGTAGATGTCACTGTGTGCCTTCCCATGAGATGCTAATTAAGCCAGAACCCAAAGTTGTGTCCTGGAGGGACTAAAGGAGGGCCCATAGACATTTAGAAAGGAAACCATTGGCATCAGAAGCTGGAAGCATCAGAACCGGGAACAAGGACCAGCAGATGTCAGCCCTGTGCCTTTCCATCTAACAGAGGTCTTCTGGAAAGCATCAGCCTTTCTTGAGGGAAGGTAATCCCTTGTTGGTGCCTTAATTTGTACATTTTCACAGCCTTAGAACTGTAAACTTGTAACATAATGAATTTCTTTTTTAAAAAGCCATTCCATTTCTGTTATATTGCATTCTGGAAACTTAACAAACTAATTAATGCACATAGTGACTTATAGGATGAAGATCAAGAGGATGAAGAGTCTCAACATCTCAGTCCTTTTTCAATCTAGCCTCTGCATCACAGCCTTACTGTACGAAACAACTTCTTAGAAATTTGCTGTCTCAGACATAGTGGAATGTACAAGCAAAATGGCAGTCCAAAGATTGTGAGTAAATGTATTCCCATTAACCCAATGTACTTCTCTATGAGCAAGTTAATTCCTACCAATAATTTGCAGAACCACCTCTCCCCTAGTGATCTCATATTCCTGTTTCTTGGCCTTTCCTTAAACAATGTTCTCTTGATCTACTTGTGTTATTTCTTACAGCTGATATTTTGTTGAAATTCATTTATTTTTTTATTTTAGAAAACAGTTCAAAAAAATAATCTTTTCACTTTCAGCACCTCTCCTGATTCTTTTATTACATGCCTTCAATCGAGTTTATAATCATCACTGTCTTCATCTTGTTGAGTACCACAGCTTTGTTCTTGGCCTCATTTTCATCTTGGACATCTTCTAGGCTTGTCAAACTCTGCGTTTTCCTATTTGAAGCCATCATTTTCATCATTCCCTCCAAAACTGTCCCTCCTCCTACATTTCCTATGAATTTCACTTCAATTGACTCAGTTACTTGATTTTTTCAAGAGTGGGTGCTCCATATTCCATTGGTCACCAAGTCTTGTCAACGCCAACTTACATGGCTTGGCTTTCATTCTTCCCACCACTGCTTTATTTGATTTCTCATCTCATCTTGCCTGACTTTTATTGATTTCCAATCCCTGCCCACTTTGGCTTCTCCACACCTTACTCACAGCTTTTTCTACAATGGAAACCTGTACAAATAACATCCTGAGCTTGACAAGCCTGAAGTTGAACACATGGGTACTGACTGGCTCTTTGGCTTCATCTACCAGCCTTCCCTTTATATCCTATACTTCTCTCTTAGGAACAGTTTGGGTGTAGGCCTGTATTTTTGTTGATCAAGATAGCCTTTAAAACTCAGTGGTGTTGTATACCTGGATACTGCATTGACTGCCATCCCAAACCTTGGCCCTTACCTTGGAAATTCACTCAAGTCTCACCCTCGGAGTCTATTCTGCTAGGCTGTGAAAATCTTAATAGCTGAGATATTTTTTGTCTCTATTACCAGCATCAAGTACAGAACTTACTATCTTAAAAGTTTGTTACTTGAATGAATAACATCAATGTGAATCATTTGAGCCCAGCACATAAGAACCACAGAGTATCAGAATAGGCTTTTTTTCTTTCAACTTATTTTTCTTACCATAGAGAAATAGCAAATGTAGGTAGATCAATCCACTTCTATAGAGCAGGATATATATATATATATATATATAAAGTTCTATCTGTTTATTACAAAATATGGAACAAAAGTAATATCCCAACCAGATTATTTTCTGTCTTTATTTTGTCTTGAAGCTTCTGGCTTTGTGTACAGATGATTCACAGATACTTAAAAATCAGTGAGAATTGAACATTAGAGAATTTGTCTCCTGTTAGGAAATCAATGCTTGATATGTTCAAAATTGTTTGTGGTGGTTGGTCAAGCAGTTATGATTTAAAGAACTAAAAAATCGAGCATGCCTAATCCTGTATTGAAAAGGCGAAGGCTCATGGGAAGAGAATTTATATTAAGCAGGTACTTCATATGTGTCAGGTACTGTGCATGCAGTTTCACATTGTTCAAGCAAATCCTCAAAGATAACCTACAAAGTAGTTGTTGTTGTCACATGTGATAGCTGAGCACAAGGAGATTCAGAGAGACAAGCCACAGACAAACACCCAACCTCTTTCCAGTCCTCCATGTCATAAGTGTTCTCTTTGTAGTCTGTGGACTCTGACATTCAGGCCACAATGTGTGCTTAGCTCACAAACACGTTAAGTTTTACAAATTTCTTAAATGTTCACAAATACTTGTTCTTAAATTTATCGAATTAATTCATTCATTTGAATTTAATAAATGTAATTTTTTTTTTACAATGTTCAAAATAAGTGTTTTTTTAATTTTAGAATAGTCTTAAGTTTAGAGAAAATATGAACTGGTACAGAGTTCCCATGTAGACATCTTAACATTAGTGTAGTACGTTTTTCACAATGAATCAATATTTATACGTTATCATTAACTAAAGTCCATATTTATTCAGGTTTCCTTAATTTTTATCCAATGTCCTTTTCCTTCTCCAGAACCCCATCCAGGAATATACTTAAGATTTAGTCATCATGTCTCCTTAGGCTCCTCTTGGAGTGAATTTGGACATTCCTTGTATTAATGAGTTTGACTGTGCAGTGTGCTGGTCAGGTCTTCTGTACACATCCCTCCACTGGGATTTTGCTGATGTTTTCCTCAAGTCAGATAGATTGTTTATCCATTGTTCTAGTTTGCTAGCTGCCAGAATGCAATATACCAAAAACGGAATGGCTTTTAACAAGGGGAATTTAATAAGTTGCTCATTTACAGTTCCAAGGCCGAGAAAAATGTCCCAATTAAAACACGTCTATAGAAATGTCCAATCAAAGGCATCCAGGGAAAGATACTTTGGTTCAAGAAGGCCGACAATGTCCAATGTTTCTCTCTCAGCTGGAAGGGCACATGGCGAACATGGCGGTATCTGCTGGCTTTCATGTAAGCTCTACAAAAAAAGGACTCTCTCCCAAAATGTTTCCTCTTTTAAAGGATTCCAGCAAGCAACTCCACATTCAGTGGGTGGAGACACACCTCCATGGAAATCATCTAATCAAAAGTTACCACCCACAATTGGGTGGGTCACATCTTCATGGAAACAATCAAAATGCTCTCACCCAGCAATATTGAATGAGAATTAAAGGGCATGGCTTTTCTGCGGTCCACCACAGATTCAAACCAGCACATCCATGAAACGTAAGGATTGGACTGAGAAATGACCCTGATTTCTCCCAATGCCCACACAATAATCCACTTAACCCTTTCAAGAATACATGTAAAACATAAAAAAGAACCACCAATATGTTTGGGACTCTTATAGAGTGAAATGGTAAAGACATATTTCAGAGCCTGGGCAAATGAATATAGGCAGTTCCACTTTCATTTCAAATACATTAAGGCAGTAACACATAGAAATAAATGTGAATTAAAAGCCCCAGGTGTTATCAATCCAAAAGTACACCTGGGCTTTTAAGAGCATCCTTTTTTAATTCCGATTCCTATACCATGCTTTTAAAGTTATTGGATTTTAATGGATAATTACAAAGTGTGAAATCTCTTTTAATGTTCAACTGTTCCCAGTGTTAAGTGCTTCTTAATTTTTAAGCACTGATAATTTCATTTTGATTCTAAAACTCTAGAGATGAGTGCTGGTAAGGACAGAGCTGAAATGAATATAAAGAGAAGTTGGCAATAAACTTTGTATCCTGCTTATCCAGAGGGGTCGTGAGACTTTACAGATTCATGACAAGGGTGAAAATTAAATAGACAGGTGTCATATGTGCTAAAGACATAAAAGTTCACCTTCTTTCATGAATTCAGAAACCTAGCTTTCTGAATTAAATTAAAGCTGATTTTCTGAATTAAATTGAATTTAAATGGAGAAGGGGCAACTTCAGTGATAATATTAATAATAATGATAATAAATGATGATGCAGATGTTGAAAATGGACTATGTATCAGACTCTGTGCCAAGTTCTTTCCAAGTATGGTTTTATTTAGTCCTCATTAAAACTGCATGTGGTGCACCCACTGTTATTCTTCCCATTTTTATAGAAGGAAATGGAGGCTTAGAGAAGTGACTTTTCCCACATCACACAGGCAGTAATGAATAAAGCTGCTTGAAAGATGTTCTCCTGCTCAGTCCAGGATTCTTTGCTTTCATGATAAGAGAAAGGCACCCTATATAGGAAATTAGCTAAGGGTAAGGGGATTTCCATGAAAATCTCATAATACAGAGATCCCCACTTTCTCCCAGCACTGTGCCAAAGGATCCAGGCAATTAGACAGAAGGAGCCACCATTCACTCAGGTTCCAGCAGCACTCTTGGAAGACTCAAGCCATGTTTATACAGAACCCAGCTGTTTCCCCAAACCATGGCTGAGCTCTCTGAATACAGAGGTTCGGCATTAGCTCTTTTCAAGAATTACGAAAGAAAAACAGATTTGTTTTTTCATCATTAGCTGGGTGTTTGAGTTTCCTAGGCTGTTCAAAGCAGATGCCATGAAGTAAGTTGGCTTAAACAATGGGAATTTATTAGCTTATAGTTTGAGGCCAGGAACATGTCCAAATCAAAGCATCAATAAGACGATGCTTTCTTCCCAAAGCCTGGCTGCCTGTGAGCCTTGACTCCTCTGCCACATGGCAAGACACATAGTGGCATCTGCTGGTCTCTCTCTTCTCATCCGGGTTTCATCACTTTCAGCTTCTTGCTTCTGTGGCTTTTTTCCTCTCTCTGTTTATAAAGGACTTCAGTAATAGGATTAAGCCCCATCCTGAATGAGGTGGGTCACAGCTTAACTGAAAGAGCCCCAATAACATACAATGGATGGCCACCCACAGGAATGAGTAAACTTTAAGAACGTGTTTTTCCAGGGCACATACAACTTCAAGCTACCACATCGGGTATCTCTTCAATGACTCGTTACAAATTCTAATCAGACTTCAGGGAGGTCAGTTTAAGGCTGTGAAGAATCAAAATCCATCCTGTCTGAGATGATAAATCCTATGCACATTTGCTTGTTATACTGAAAATTGTATTTGCCATTTCCTGCTTGCTTAGGATAAAATGTTAGCTGCTTTCTACATTCCATTAGGGTTGACAAATATTATTAAGCTGAAAGTGCATTCTCATACATAGTACAAGTGGTTCTATTTCTCACTGCTATTAAAACACTGAAATGATGGGCTCTGAATAAGACATAGGTGAGTAAAGGCAGCCTAACCCACACAGCAAACCGTGCATGCCGTAAGCAGTCAGCTGTGCGTTACAAGTCTCCATATGGTCACATTTCCGTGAATGGGAATTCACTCACAATGACTTGGAGACAACATACCAGTTTGATGGGCAGTGCTGTCAATTGTAATAAACTTTGCAAAAACAAGAAGCTCTTTGTTTAATATTCGAGTGCATTAAAAAGCTGGCATCAATACAAAAAGAACGTTTTCTCTTTTGCGATTAACTAGAGAGATTCAGTGCCATATAATCATTCCAGAAACTCCAAAATGACTTCTTTTTATACAGCGCCAAGAATTTCCAAGTTCTAAAATCTGCCTATATAGCTCCATACTTGATATTCCTATAATTTATTTTTAATATTACACCCACCCATGTTTTCCAGATGACAGTTGGAGTTCAAAGTTGTAATTCCTTTGAGGGATTGCCCAATAACCCATGATATTCTTTAGACTTCACTATGTGTTCAGATTTTTGCCAAATATTACTATTGTTAAGACTAAGTGGAAAGGTTGTGCTTAATATTATAATCCTGAGTCCATCAAGCTGAGGATGGGCTTCCTTTACAATATTTTGGTTTTCTTCTTCCTGTCCTGTCTCAACACCCGAAATACCCAACCCCACAGCAATCCCAATCATATTTAGGGGTTGGTGTGACAGATTCAGATGTGTGATGTGCTCTTTACTCCTTTTGTAGGTACACACACACATACAAACACACCACAGATTAACATGCACTAGTGATTTAAAATCCAAAGATTATGTTGGATTTAATTGCACATATTGTTCTATAATGTGTCTCCAAGTATAATCATATTGCAGGTGGTGGTTTAAACGCCAGTTAAACTTGGTTTATACCCTCACTTCCATTGTTTGGGGTATTTCAAAATTCTCTTCAAAATGTTTGTCTGTGCTGATGGATCTAGAGTTTCAAGATTCCTTCTATATCTAGTTATAGTCTGGGGTCTCTATTTTGTTTCATATCAATCTAGACAGTACCTTCAACAGTTATCATATAAATCTATTTATGCCAAACATAAAATCATAAGTTTGGCAGAACTTAGTAAAAATTTTGGACTTTGGGAGGGAATCACCATAAGGATGTGGCTTTCCAAAGTCTTGCTGGCTTCTTCTCCTTTCCCACTTTGCCTTTCCCAGTCCCTCATCTTCCACTTCCAAGTCTGCTCTATGAACATTCCTTCTTTTTTCTCTATCATTCAGTATCAGCTCCTCATTCCAAACTTCTATACTCTAACCCATAAAGATGCTCTGGAGAATTGGAACCTCTGTTCATCCACATTTTTCAGAAAGTAATTGGGACTTGAGCTCTCTGACCTTGTGTAAGTAGTACCTTTAATAGAAGCCACGTGAGAATAGAAACCTGGTCTGTTTGATTCACTGGTAGAGCCTCCATTCTTATAAAAATACCTAGACACACAGCCTGGTACGTATTGACCAAATAAGGATTTATTATTGTTGAAGCAGAAATAGGAGGAGGTGCTTAGCATGCAGATGATTTTTTAAAATACTGTATCTCCTCAATTTTTCAAGCAGTCCTTACATGATGTTTCTATGTTTTTGGAGGAATTTGTCTAAGGGACAGGCCCACCATGAACATACGCACACATACACACACACACACACACACACACACACATATAGCATTGGAACATGAAATAAAATTAATTTACAGCCTCTGCATTATTTTGAAAAGGCAGATCAGGACTACAGATGCCAATTGCCTAACCTTCCTAGGCTGTGTATCTAATGGCACCAATATTGAGTAACAACGTTTTTTCTGGCGCCCAATTCAGCAGAGCAATATCTCTGTGGCTGTTCTTTCATTTGAATGACAATAAATTAAAAGCATAGTTTTGGCCTAGTATTTGAGCATTTTAACAAACACAGAAATACTACCTCTATTCTTGAATAGAAGTTTTTTTTTTACAGATGGGTTCTTGTCCAAGGGTGAATCATTAATTCCATAGGCTAAACAGGTTTGGGAGATCGATGATATTTTTGTTACTGGTATAAGTTGCTCTGTCTGCCTTAGAAATTCTTGATAAATTTTGTTGATGTCATGTAACTTGACCCATAAGACTACAAATATAACATGCCTATTTCAAATCACTTTATTTTGAGAAAAAAATATATAATTTGAAGGGAAGTAAAATAACACTACTCTCATTGCCAGATTTGTGATTCTAAAGAATTTCTGCTGTTTTCTGTCACCATAAGAACTAGATTTACTATTGGGGCATGTCATCTGCTATTTTAATCTCCCCCAGTTAATCAGATATTTGTCTTCAAGCCTCTTATCATCATATAGTACTTAGCAACCTAAAATGAATAATGAAGGACATTGGCATCAAGGTTGTAACTTTGGTCCAGCATGAAAATACATATTTTAGGTGTCGAGAAGAGAAGAGGTAAAGCCAAATCATTAAAGAACAGAAAGGTACAGATGATCACTGGCATCTTTATTTATTAGTGAAGAAGTCAGTGTGACAAATCCTAGCATCAATGGGTCCTTCCCTTCCCTTAGACTAGAAGGGAAGAAATTCTCAGAAGAGCAGCTAAGAACTTAGTCATTTCTTCAAGTTCAATTGAACCCATCTGTTTTATGAGTTGTGGCTCAGGTATTAGTATTTGCCTGAGAACCCATGAGTCTACCCCTGACTGTGTCCTTCTTCCTTCTTACATTTCATATTTGGGATTTCCCAAGGAGATAAATACATGGAAATATAAATGTTCTTTTCTAGTTACTTCAGTCACAGGTGACTAGAAGTTGAAAGACATTTTAAAGGACTACTTCACTTTCAACTTCCTCTACTATCATGCCAGAATTTCTACCCCCAGGTGCCATAGTCCAGAAAATGTCCTTTATCATTGATTCAGGCTTGCCAGTACTGTTCCTTTTTGGTTGATCATGGGATAGAGGCACTAAAAATTTGGAGGAGGAGACTCGTAGCTGCGGGTGAAGCCTGACTAAGTCAGGAGACCAGTAAGTGATTTTAATTTCTTCCTTAGAAATAAATAAATCTCCTTATTAAAAGCTGATCCATCTCCTGTGTGTTGCATTCCGGCAGCCTTAGCAAACTAAAACAGAAACCAAGATACAATATGTTGATTCAATGGATAGAAAGGGGAATATTGTAAGTTTTCTTATTCTAATGAAGTTGTTAATGGCACATTTAGGACTAACATTTATAATGATTTCAGAGCAATGAAAACAAAAAGACATACTACACCCATGAATGGCTTGTAGGTAGGCATACTGAATACTTAACAATATCATTCCTTAAGGAAAATAACTCTTTTCAGTCCTGGTTCACAATAATCTCTTTGAAGACCATTTTACATGGTGAATGCACGCTTACTAACCCTGTTGGGAGGTCAACACACCAACCCCAGGGAGAGAGGAAAAAGGCTTGGACATGGGTGGCTGCATCCTGGAGGGTGGCTCAGGCTTGGAATATACTTTGAGAGTAGAACTAACAGGATTTGTTTATGGGCTTGACAAGAAGTGGGAGGGAAAGAGAGAAAACATAGATGACTACTGGACTTCTGCTCTGGGTAACTGGGTAATTATGTTAACATTACCTAAGATGGGGAAATTTGTAGGGAGAATTTAAAAATTCTGTTTGGACAAAATAATTTGAGGCTCATTTTAGATATCTGTATGGAAATATCAAGGTACTCAGGGGCGAGGTCAGAGATGGAGACACAAACGTGGCTGTGATCACCTTTTAGAGGGATTTGAGCTCTGGGGCTAGAAGAGATCAAAGAGAGAGGGAGACAGCATAGACAGAGAAGAGGATAACTCTAATATGGAATGCTCATCACTTACACAATGGAAATACTGAAAGAAATCATAAAGGAGACAAAAAAAAGTAATCAGCAATACAGGAAGAAGACAAGCGAGGTTCTTCTAGGTATCAAGGGCAAGGAGCATTTCCAGAGAATCAAATGCTGCAAGGAGCTCAATAAAGAAAACATAAGAATCAGCATTTAAATTGGCCAGACCATTATCAGTGGTCATCCTGAAAGTGCAGTGGTGGAGATGGAAGCCTGGTTGGAGGGATTTAAGGAGAGAATAAGAAGCTTACTTTTCAGAGCATGGTCCCTGGTCTAGCAGTGTTGGCATTGCCAGTTAAATATTCAGAATCTCAGGTTCTAGCACACACTCCCTGAACCAGAATCCACATTTTACAAAATGTCTAAGTAGTTCATGTGCAAGACAGAGAAGCTTTGGTTCAACAACTCTTTTGAGGAGTTTTGCTAGATAAATGAGGCAAGAAACAGGGCTTTCATTCATTATAAAAAAGAGGACATGGGAGAAAAGAATGGAAAAAATATGAAAACATATTTTTATATTGATAGGGATGATTCATTAAAGATGGAAACTAATTTTGAGGGATAAAATTATGTAATTGCAAGAACAGTGACTTAAAGTAGATAAAGATAGACAGGAACCAGTATATAAATAGACAGATAGTCCTAAATAGAGGCGAGTGGAAGGCTAATGGGTGGGGCACTATAACCAGGAGTTTGCCTACTTGATGATGAGTTGCTCGCTTTCTGTTTTCCCAGTGAAATAAGAAACAAGATGATCAGCTGAACGCCAATTTATCAAGGAAATATTCCAGAATAATTGGGCAATGGTAAGGATTTACTTAAGATTTGTAATAGAAAATTAAAGAGACAGACTGTGCTGGTTTGAGTCTTTTGTGTAACCCAGAAAAGCCAGGTTCTTTAATCCGCATTCAATATTGCTGGGTGGGAGCTTTTTGATTGTTTCCATAGAGATATGACCCACCTAATTGTGGGTGGTTACTTTTGATTAGATGGTTTCCATGGAGATGTGTTTCCACCCATTGCTTACTGGAGCCCTTTAAGAGGGAACCATTTTCGTAAAAGCTATAGATCCACAACAGCCCCCAGAACTGACAGAGTCAACAGAACAGACAGAGCCCCGGGGAAGCCTTTGAAGAGAAAGCTAGCAGATCTCGCCATGTGCCCTTCCAGCTGAGAAAGAAACCCTGAACATCATAGGTCTATTTGAACCAAGGTATCATCCACTGGATGCCTTAGATTGGACATTTCTGTAGCCTTGCTGGACATTTTCACAGCCTTAGAACTGTAAACTTGGTACTTAATAATTCCCCTTTTTAAAAGCTGTTCCATTTCTGGCATTCCAGCAGCTTGAAATCTAGAACACAGATCTATCAGCATAATTGCATATTTTTCTCAGTCTCTATTAAGCTATGCAGACTCAAGCACAAAGCAAGTTGAGAACTGGATTCAACTAGGGTTGGGGGATGTGCCAGCAAAGTATAAGAAGAATGAACAAGAAGGGAGCATGAAATCTAAGTCATGGGCAGTAGACATAGAAATGTTGGCCTTAGAAAAAGCTCATGCCAAAGGCTTGAAGATATTGCAGTCAGAAGACTTGGATTGGGACCCAACTAGGGTTGCCAGATTTAGCAAATAATAATAATACAGAGTATACTCAGTCAAATTTGGATTTCAGATAAATAAATATTTTTAATATAAATATGCTCTACATATTACATGGGATACACTTATTCTAAAAAAAAATGTGAGCTTGTTAATCTGAAATTCAAATTTAACTGTGTACCCTGTATTTATTCTGGCAATTTTGTGTCCAAAAGTGAGCTGTGAGGTTTGGAGTTGGTATCAGAGTCAGAGACTTTATAGTGAAATAAATCAATAATCAAATCATTGGCATTGGGAAAGTCTAGACGATGACCATGGGGGTGAGTGGGATCAAAGGGGTGGGAGTTATGGCCAGCCACAGAAAGCCCAGGATAGCAAACAGATTATCTCAATAAATGCTAAATTTGAGAAGGATGATAACAGGAATAGTGATAGAGAAAGCAAGCTAGTGATCCAGTGCTGTAATCTCCAGCCAATAGCAGGGAAGGATTGGACACCTTGAGAATAGAGGTAGTCAGTGATATGTAGTCTTAGGACACATACTCCAGAGGAAGTGGGGCCTTAGAGAGGAGAGAAGAAGACAAGAAGATATGGGTGCTAGAGGTAGTAGAACAAGTGCGATGCTTATCCCACAACAAACAAAATGTGGGGTTGTGGGTGCAAAAAGGACGCTTCTATTTGAGAGGCTGTAGGGAAAGCAGGGTCTTCATGGCAAAGCCAGTTTCTTCATCTTGAAGTTGAGCTTGAAAGAGGCCTTTAAGGATACATGAAAGCACCTGGGGGCAGAGAATGGAGAAGGGGTGGGAGATGGGGGAATGTCCAAAATCATGTGGAGATGAGAGCCAGGGCAGGAGTGACAGATGACTCGAGTCAACTGAGTTCTGATGAGCGTGGGTGTTAGGTTCGATGGGTGCTCCCAGTGGTAGTTGATCCTTTTATGGATTCATCTCTTAGGTTGTTTGTGGTGGTAGGCCTGGGGGTGTCCTGGTAGCAATGGGCTCCTGTTAGGGATGGAGACAGTGGAACAACAGTGGATGGGGAAGTTCCCCAAGATCTTGGGGAGCTCTGGGCCTCGGTCAACTGTGGGATGGGTTAAAGGTGGGAGTGGGATACACTGAATAACTATAGAGCATGCTCAAACTTCAGTGCCCATTTAATTACCAACTTAAAATTTAAAGTAGAGGGAGATTATGAGGTAAGAGTCAAAAAGAGTTCATTGCCTTTTTACTCTTTAGAAGCAAGCATTATGATAATCAGAATTTTATACTAGATATTTTTTGCCACAGATAGTCATTTTTTTTTTTTGCCTGAGATTGCATGTCATTACCAGACAAGGATGAAGGTTTGTGTTCTAAGTATCATCTCTGATTTTTTTCACAGCGTCATTAGGCACTTATGCTCAGGAGCAACTCATGTCTAAGGAGTCATTCCCGGCTCCGCATCTCTAATTGAGCTAAAGTATTTAGAATTCAACAACTGTAATAGGTACATAGATATATGGAGGTTGAGGGTCTCAATCCTTGTCTCGCAGGTTAAAGCCTGAGTTTTGGATATGAGTTTATGACAATGAGAAAGGTGTTTTTAACATTTGGCAAAGGGGTAATTATATTTATTTGATTTTTCGTGATTACAGTTTTTTCCTTGTCCATTAAGTATCTACTTTTAGAGATAAATGGAAGTCATGTGATCTCAGGAACTATGGAGCTGTCCCTGTTCTTTAATGTTCTTTTCTAACAGTCTACCATGGAACCAGAAATGTCACCAATGAAATCAGTTTCATGGATTAAAGCTGTAAATGATAATCTTCTTGTTTTCCTCTACAGTAGTTGACTCTTACTGTTGAATGAATTTCTACAAGGAAGCCTAAGCAGGGAGAGAAAGGTATATGTTTGTTCAGCAGACACTGTACTTGGGTAATCATGTTTTAATATTTGGTCTTCACAACAGCCTTGAACATTGAAAATCATTTTCCTTCATGATAAAGATGAGGAACCTGAAGCTTCGTGTGGTTCAGTTACCCCCGACCACATAGCTTCTACATGGCAGCTAATTCAGGCCATATCTCTCTGACTCCAAATAGAATATGAAAAATGTGTTCCAGCACCTACAGTTCCACACATGCCTCAGCTCTGTCAAAGTCTCCAGTCTGCATCAGACCCAGCTCACCTTTTACTTAAGACCCCAGCAATTTCTCCCATTCACTCCTGCAGGGAGAGGGCACCAGCCAGGCCAAGAGCAAGGTGTGTGGATCCTTTTGTCACACCTCTGGATTGGGGTCCTTGTGTGTGGCCATCCTAGGATGCATAAGTAATCTCACCAAAATACCCAAAGATCCTCTCACCCCAAAAGGAGAGGGTCTCAACAGAGGTACCCTCAAAACTGTTCCCCTCCAATGTTTGCTGTGAGAGGGCAAAGGAAGTACTCTGACTTCCTCTTCCAGATGGGATGCCTGGAACTGAGAGTCCTTTCCTTGACAAACCTAGACTTATTTGATCTTCACCCACTGCATGGAACTGCTATTTCTGAGACAAAATAAATCACTTAAAATTGACTTTGACCGGTAAGATGGAACCAAGCAGTGTTTTTTCCTACCCCCAACCCCCACTCTTTTTGGAGCTTAAATGTACTATAATTAAGGCCATTATCAGCCACTTGGAGAGGGGATTACATTTTTAACAGCGGCTGAGTGAAGTGGCTTAAATTTCAGAATCTCTCCACCAGCAGAAAATGCTTGGAAAAAAAATTGCCATTTTCAAAGACGTTTTTCTAACACTTTTCTCTTGAACAGACAAAGCAAATTTTTTTTCCTCAGTCACCTATACTTGGGTAGCATCGTTTTTAGAAACTTTGAATACAACCCAGTTTCCGAAATTGGTCCTTCTGTACTACTCAGTTTTACTAGGGAACCATCGCAGGATTGTACAAAATTCACGTTTTTTTTTCATAGATGTTCCAGTTAAGAGGGTGGCATAGCTTGTCCTTTGATCACCAGCGTATACCTCTAACATCCTTGTTTCGCTTTGGTTAATGTTTAAGTGAGGCTAAGTAGGATGGGGTTAATTAATACCACTGAGTATCCTGTTCTTTGGGCGTCAGGCACTGCCTTGGTATTTAGAAATCACAACAGTAAAACACAAACGCAAAGAACCAGAGAACAAAGACCTGTGGGCCCACTGTGTACCTGAGAACTTATCATATTTAAATATTATTAAGATCATAAAATGCCTCTTTACTCTTCAATAATAGGTTTAACTTTCTAAATTTCAATGTGTTATTTTCTTCTTGTCCTTTAGTATTCTTATTTTAGTAGAAAATCAAAAGGGAATATTGTTGAATGTATAGAAATGTATTTCACTGGTGAATTTGGGGGAGATCTCCATGTTATAAAATGAGCCAGGCAAGGCAACTTTGGGCAGGCAATGGTGGCGTAGTGGCAGAGTTCTTGCCTGTCACCCTGGAGACCCGGGTTCGATTCCTGGTGCCTGCCTATGCAAAAAAATAAAATAAAAATAATGAAAAAGGCAACTTAGCAACCATCCACACCTGGCTGTGGGCCTGTAGGTGGGGAGATTCTGTAAACCTCGAAAGCACACAATGGAGTCAGGGGGCCTGGTCCACTTGAATTTGGGGCTGGGGGGCAGCTGTGTCACCCTATGCAAGGGAAAGGCAAAGTCCTCTCACCTTCGTGATGCCTGCAGTGTCTGCCCACTGAAGCAGTGATGTGTCGAACCCTCATGAAGTTCAGAGTAGGCACATTTTCAAAATAGAATTCCTCAGGCTGTGTGTATAGGCCATACAGCTGTTGCACTTTCTGTTTGTGCCTCTGCCTGTATGCTTTGTCTTTTTGATGCCCTTCCCCCAAGAGGTAATAGTACCTAGGAATATTCTGATGGAATGACTGGACTCAGGCTGGCTTCAAGTTGTTCCTGCAGTGTCCTCTGCCTCTGGGCACTGGAGAGGCTGGTGGGGACCTGGCACTGCCAGGCTGAGGCACTGTCTCCTACCCCAAAGGAAAACTCATATCCTCTCAGTTTTCCTTCTATGACATCGAAGTTGAGTTGCCTCCCTCCACCTGCCATTTCTTTGGAAACTTGCCTGAGGTCTCTGCTCCCTACATGGCTGTAGTAGAAGGCACTTGGGTTTTATACCTGCATCTGATTTCTAACCTCATCCACCACTTACTCGCTGTGTGATCATGAATAAGTCTCTTAACTTCTCTTTTTATCCGTGCTATAAAATAGAGTCACTAATACTTACTTTATAGTGTTATTATAAAAATCAAATTGGGTAAATATGGTAAATACACAGTGCAGTGAGTCTGTGTCTCATATTTGATTCTCTTATCCAATTTTATACCCTAAGTTTCTATAGTGTTTTGACAGGACATGACTTCCATCCTCTTTAAAATCCCAAAAGGTCTCTAAGTATTTATATCCTACAGATACCTACTACAAGGCTTATTGATTTTTCTATGCTTCAGATAAGAAATATGTAATTTGACATTTTCATCATAAATCTTGTGTAATGACCTATTGCTGGGTTTTTAATGGCACAGAATGATTTTTCCATCTGTCTTGCTGGACAAGTCTGTACCTAGAGTGGATGTCATGATCAGGTTGCAACTCCGCAGAAAAGGTTTGAGACCTCTCACATCCTGGGATCTGTGACAGGCTACCATCACTTTCAAAAGATATTCTGCTTTCAAACTATGTTTTAAGAACAAATCATAAAAATCTGTCATTCATTTCTTAAATTCTTATATCCACAGTGTGTTATAGAATGTAAACAGAACTTCTCTTGTATCATCATACTTTGAGCTCATTAAGTTAGAAACATCACTCATTTCTAAGTGTATTTGAAGGTAATTGTTTTTACTGTGGGAACAATTTATGTAGATGTGAACGAGAAGAGGTTACTTAAAAATAATCAGCTTTCACTGAAACCTCATTTTAAAGCATCTCAGTCATGAGACACAGCTCTGGTCTCAGGTTACCAGAAATCCTGAGTGTGAATCCTGCCCCACCACTGGCCAGCTGAGGGACTGCACACTGCCCAGATTCACAAGGTGAGCACACCTATAACTGTCATTTCTCTGCTAACTGAAGAGTTAGGGAACATGTGAATTGGAAAGACAAATGCAGCTACCTTGATGGAAGCAAAAGCTGCTTTTCACTTTAGTGTTTGGGGTATGCTCAGCTTCAAACTTATATTAGATCCCAGAGCCTATGTCCCTTAGTGTTTTGGAAGGAATCAGATCACTTTTCTCTTTGTATTTGATCATGGCTTCAAAGGCTTGCATAACTCAAAGGGCTATTTATAAATGTGCTCAGAGCATGCTCGATGAGTTACCAATGAAGAATGATAAGGTTGGAAAAGACAAAAGTGGTGCCTGTAAAATCCAGAATGGGTGTTCAAATTGCTTTTGTGAGCATTCTGTATTATGTGAAAATACACAGCTGTTACTTCATGTTGTGGTCAGGACCAAGAGCATCAGTAAATGCAGGTCTGTTAGACTGGCTCAAAATACCTTCTCATAAGCATTGGCTGCCACTGCCATCATCAACATTGGCAGCAGCAGAGGCAGCAGCAGCAGCAACCACATCTTCAGCAATATCAACATCAGCCCCAGCTACATCAACATCAGCATCACCATCAGCATCATTTATATCAATGTCAGCATTAGCACCATCTATATCAGCATCAATCTCAGCATCAGCATCAATATCATCTACATCAACATCAGCATCAACTGTATCAGTGTCACCATCAGCATCATTTACATCAACACCAGCATCGGCACCATCTACATCAGCAGAGATGTCAGCACCAGCATCATTAATATGAGCATGATCTATATCAGCGTCAGCATCAGCATCAGCATCATTTACATCAAATCAGCATCAGCATCAGCATCATCGATATCAGCATCGGTATCAGTATCAGTATTAGCATAAGCATCAGCATAAACATCAACATCAGCATCATCTGTATCAACTTCAGCATCAGCATCATCAATATCAGCATTGGTATCAGTATCAGTATTAGCATCAGGATTAGCATTAGCATCAACATCAACATCATCTATATCAACTTCAGCATCAGCATCAGCATTAGCATCCTCTTCTTCAGCATCAGCATCAATATCAGTATCATCACCATCCTATTACCATCAGCATCAGCATCAACATCATCACCATCAGCATCAGCATCAGTATCATCTACATGAACCTGAGCATCATCTGTACCAACGTAAGCATCAGCATCAATATCAGCATCATCGCCATTAGCATCAGCATCAATGTCAGTGTCAGCATCAGGGTCATCACCATCAGCTCAGCGTCAGCATCAGCATCAGCATCAATGTCAGCATCGTCACCATCAGCATCAATATCAGCATCATCGCCATCAGCATCAGCCTCAGCGTCATCACCCTCACCACCATCATCATCATCATCATGGTCAAAGCACAAATCCTCAAGATCAAGGCCTACTCTTGGTTTTTCACTATTTACAATTTGTATTTTAATATATTACACAGTTTGTATACTTATGTTTGCGTTTATATAAAATGCAAATCACCATTTGTGCCCAAAAACCATCTGTTACAAAATCACCATTTGTAACAGAAATTCATGTTAATTAAAACAGATTTCTGTTACAAGCTGTTATTTCAGCCATTAATTTTGCTTAATAAGGATTTATCATAAATAAAGGATTTAAACCCATAGTTTTATCATTCGTTTCAGCTAAAGCTGTAGGGTATTCTCTGGCATGTACTCTATATTCCAAAGGAAAGTTCTGGAATCATCTAAATTGGCATTACAAAATAGGTAGTTGTGAACCCTGCTCACCCACCTGTATCTTATACGAGGTGCTTGTTTGTTGGCTTGGTTGTTGTTTCTGCTTTGGAGAGATTCATGATATCAGTCTATCACCCCCTGCTCTGTGCTGCCACTGGGACTTGAGGGTACTTTCTCTTGACCTCCAGCTAGAAGAAAGGATTATAATGGTTAACAGGAAGCTAGGCTGTGCAGTTTGAGAGACACAGGGGACAGACCACTGAACAGCTCCTAAGAAACCCAAAGCGTGAGGCTGCCTGTTCAATGACAGCTGCATTTGGGCAGTACCTCTAACCTCTCCAGTGGAGAAAGGCTCAAAAGTATTTGTTGTTCATGGATCAGATATGACCACAAGTGAGCAGGCTGGCCTGGAGTTGTCTCAGCTCCTCACTGAGAGGGCTCCTGGAAAGGTGAGGAGAACTCAGAAAACTGCTGTTGTATTGTCAGAGGTCCAGGGAAAAGAGCAGACATAAGCAAGCAGTCGGAAGAGATGCATTTGCTGAGGGGAAGATGAGCAAGCCATGTTTAAAAACAAACAAGTCCCAAGAATCCCAACTGTGACAGAACCAATGAAGCAAAACCATTCCTCCCCCTGCCATACTGCATCTCCTTCCACTGATTCAAACCTTGGAGTATACAGAGACAGCCTTATGAGCGAGTCCTGAGGCTGAGAGGCACAAAGCATGGAAAGAGGAGAAGCAGCTAAATTCCTGACTTTCTCAGTAGGCTTGACCTAGGAAAAGGGAAAACTTAAATTGCTAATGATGTTTGCATTTTTGGATATGAAACTGGAAGTTTAATTACTGTAAATGAGACTGTTTGGGAACTTTAAATGATTGGACACATTGATTATTTAAAAAATAGACCAGAAAGAAGCAGCTCCACGTAATCTGTTTTGTTATATCAGTGAGGGCCTGGCATAAGTGGTTGTCGGATTTTACCCTCTTTAACATAATGGTTCCATGAATAATATCTGTGTCTTAGAATAGAAAATTATTTAAAAATTTTTTTTACTTGAAGCATTATATTAAAATGATGATTTACCAAGGGTTGTGGGCAGAGTTCTGCTTGATCTGTGACCTTTGTCCTTGGTGTTGTCCTGTAATTGTGCGATCTCACATGGCAAAAGACATTAGAAAAATGTGTAGCAGGGACCTCATGAAAGCTCTCCAGGAAGAAACTGCACTAGAGCCAGGATGCACACGCTGACCATGAGGATGGTCTCCAGTGGCAAGCAGGCTCAACAGAGAAAGAGGTGACTCCAGAAGGAGGCATCAGGCATCACTTCTCAGTGTGCTCTCACACTTGTCTCTTCCCTTCCCACCACTCTTAGTCTCCAGACTGGGGAAACAGGAAGAAGACACAACCCAAGTTCATCCTTCCACTCCAAGTTTCTGATGCTTGGAATATATCACTTAGAGACTTAACCATGGGTTGGTGGGTTGCTTTTATAGCCATCTTGATAACAGAATTTCTGGGGGGATGAGAAAGAGGACTCAGACCTCACTTTACTCACCATGATTCAGCACAAAAGTTCCAAGCTTCACATTCCTCCCCCCTCTAACTCATTGAAAAATATCCCAAAATTCATTCAGGCTAGTTGAGTGGTATGGAGGATGGGACTACACCAATTAGTTTAGTTCAGTCAGCTCTGGAGGGGTGAAGACATGAGTAGCGGTGATAGGACTAATAGATGCTGGAGATTTGTTGAAGAAATTAACATCTCCTGTGCCTCAAAGACGATGCATCCCCTTTTCATTGCCAGGCTTCTCTGTGAGTGTTCCATTTCCTAAATCAGATAAGCTATGGCATTGCGGTTTCCTTTTCTCATTAACCTAAAGCTCCTGTAGAAGGATGGAGCCCTTCTGGATTTAAGGGACTCAAATATTCTATCTTCAACTAAAATCCCCACAAAATATTATGGTGATAGTACAGGGGTAAAACTTTCAAATCCTAACCCCAAAAAGAAAAGACCAAAAAAGTACCAGTTAACCTTTTCTGTAAACAGTGAATGCCACCAAGTCTTCGTAAACCCTAGAGTGAGTGTCAACCAGGATAGCAGATAAACTGCATCCTGAGAGTCAGCAGAATCTACTCCCTTCCATATTTCATACGTTTTGTGCACTATATCTTAGGGAGAGAAGTGAGGTGTTGCAATATAAGACTGATACACACAAAGAGGATCAAGGTAGATCACTATAAAAGACAAATCTCATTTAGACACCCCCCCTCACTCCCCAATACTTGGAATCCTTTGCTCTCTGGTGCAATGATCCCTAGATGTTCTTCTGCAGGAAACCACACATTTTTGTTCAGCCTGCCACACATGGACCCACACAGCTTGTGGATCCTCACACCGGCAGACCCCAACATTTGGGTCATAAAGGGCTGAGAGCACAAGGACTTCTTTATCACCTCTGGAACTTTGCCATTCTCTCAGTCTGAACTGCTTTCCATCTTTTTCCTCCCAATTTTTTGTTTCTTCCACAACTCCAGTGGCCCACATCAGGCTGCAGCTCTTCCGAGTAGCCTCCCAGCATCTCCACCCACTGAGGTCAAAGCACTCCCTGTGTTCCAAAGGCCCTTCCTCTCTCTGGTCCCTGAAATTCTCTCAACTGACTTGTCAGGAGCCTGGACTCAACTGAGAACTCCTCATGACCAGGGGCTTTGTTATCTGTGCATCTACTGGCAGCCCCTGACACATGGTGAACACTCAGGCAAGGTGAATAAAAGAGTTAACCAGAAAAATATTCCTGGAATCTAATGATCCCACTCGCTCCCATCCCCCCCCATCAAGATGGCTTTATGGAAGAATTCACTTTTATTTGGACAATGAGAGCATAAATGAAATGATAGGTTCGATGACACACTGAAATCCTTTCAAGGAAGTTACTCTCCTAATTGCCCTCCCCCGAGCAGATGTTATCTGAAAGTAGGTGCTCCAAGGACGTCAGGATACTAAAGAGCCTCTTAAGCAGGCACCTTGTCAGTGGCGGGGCCTGAACTGCTGACGTATGAATACAGAAAGAGGTTCAGAAATCGCTGGAACAAAACAGGCTCAGAAGAAGAATGAGTCTCATTTAAATGTCACATTTTGCAATAATGAGCTTTACTTTAGTGAACCACATCCTGGGTTCCTTTTTTTTTTGCAGCCACACATGCCATTAAGACTAGGTGCTGTTGTTACCTCTAATTATAGAATTTTTATATAAATAGCACTCAGCTGATAATCCCATTTGAGTTATAATGCTGGAATTTTTAACATGATGGTAGGATTCTGGTATGAAAAACACTTTAAATATTTGAGTGGAAATGCAAAAATCTAAGGAAGAAGTTCACATTAAAATATTAACAGGCAATTGTCCTGTCCTAGCGTCCCAGCTCATCATGGCTGTTGTCTTGCTGAAGGGGTTCTTGGCATAAGACACTGCCTTGCATCACTGTGAAAGATGAAGCCTGGCCACTCCCCTCCAGCATCCTTGGAACCAGAAACGAACATCTGATGACATGCAGTTCTATAGTAACAAAAAGATCAGCCCCAGGAGAGAGAAAAGTCAATAACCTTGAGGATGCGACTAAAAGGGTAGGAGCTGGCGATATCCTTTACATGAAGAGTTGGCTAATATACTAAGGAATTTTTTTTTTTAACTCTCAGACTTTGGTTTTAACTCTTTACTTGACTGATGACAGAGATTTCTATTTCATATGCATAACAGTGGCCCCTTGCACAAAGTAAAGGCTGGGGAAGTGAAACAAAAACTAATTTTAACAGAGTTGGCACATGTTCTAAAACTAATAGCATACCTAATGAAAACATGAAGGGGCACCTCAGCCTTTTTACTAAAGTAGCTTCCTGAACAGCCACAACCCATGTCAGGCCCCCCTGCTCTGCAAGACATCCGCCATGCTGCTGCAAGTGATTTTGTCTTTTTCTTTGTAAATTGTGAAATAGTTCAAGAATAGAACACAGCCATTACTGGCAAAGCCATGTAACCAGATTTAATAGATCTTATAATTGGGAGAAGTTAGTGTTCTTTAAATAAATAAATATTAAAGATACAATTAAGGACAGTGCAATGGTGGCTCAGTGGCAGAATTCTCGCCTGCCATGCCAGAGACCTGGGTTCGATTCCTGGAGCCTGTCCGTGCCAACAATAAATAAATAAATAAATAAATAAATAAAAGATACAATTAAAACCCACCTCTCTTCCTCCCCATACATAATTATTATCATGAATCCACCTCATAATAATGGATAGATCATGTCCACGTATGCTTTTAAGATTCCTATGTATATGTTATCTATCTATATATTATTTTATATATATATATACATGTAATATATACTTCTGATGTTGGATTTTCTTTTTACATAACATTTTTGGAGAATTCCTCATTTTATATGCCTGTGCATATATGTATGTATTCGTTTTGGGCATGTGTGCCAGGGTTTCTCTAGAGTAGTTATGTAGAAGGAAATGGATGAATCAGATTGTACATGCATTTGCAACTCCAGTGGTATAGACAAACTTCTCCCCAGAGCAGCAGTACTAATTCACTCACATGTTGGGTATACATTTTGGGTTTCCCGCATTCTTGTTAGACCTAAGCATCATGTAAGTCTTTTGGTTTTTATCAATCTGATGACTATGAAATAGAAACATTATTTAAAATAACAGCTCCTTCGTTCCTGGCATCACCTTTCCATATTTTTTGATTATCCCAATACCCTTTTCATGGTTGAAAGTCATGTCTGTTTTTAGCCCATTTGTCTACATTGTTATTTGTCCTTTTCTTATCCCTAGGCAGGAGTGATTGTACATCCTGGGTCCTATTCTTTTTTTTAAAAATGCATGAAAATGTTTTATCTCCACCTATGTCTTGTCTTTTTACTTGTACATAGAGTATCTTTGGTAATATCCAATTTTAATTGTAATATTGTCAACTGTATCACTCTTTCCCATTTCAATAAATGCTTTTTATATCTTGTTGAAATAATGTCCCCCTCCTTACATAATTAAGATATTCTATAATTTCTAAAACTTTTTTCACCATGACAACTGATACCTTGTGGAATCTACATATAGTAGAATGCCAAATGGTAAAGAAAATGAGTAAATTACAGCTGCACTTATTCAACATGCCGGCTCTATCAATGTTATTTGGCTTTCACCATTTTTTTAAACTAACATCCTTTTTCTAACCCCAGATCCAGGTCAGGATCCCACATTACATTTAGTTGCCCTATCTCCTGAGGTTCCTTCAGTCTCTGGCAAGTTCCCAGTCTTTCCTTGTCTTTCATGACCTTGAAACTTTTGAAGAACATTGGTCAGTTTCGTTTTGTTTTGTAGAATATCCCTTGATTTGGGTTTGTTTGATGTTTTCTCCTGATTATATTGGGGTTAGAAATATGGGGACAGAATACTACAGTGGTGATTCTCCCTTCCTAGTGCATCACAAGGGGTACGAGGCTCCCTTTATTAAGGTGGTGCTGTCCGGCTTCTTCACTGAAAGTTACTCTTTTCCCTTTGAAACTAATAAACATTTATTTTAGAGGCTGTGCTTGGAGCCTATGCAAATTCTGTTTCTCCATAAAGTTTTGCCTAGTAACTTTTGCATCCATTGGCTAATCTTGCCTCAGCAATTATTACAATTGTGTTCTAATAGTGCTTTTCTAGGTCTCTCACTCTTTCTACATTCATTAATTGGAATTCTTCTGTAAGGAAGAGCTGCCCTGGAATAAATTAATTAAACTCAATCTTTTATTATTCAATTATTTTTATGCCTGAACCATATTTCTTAGTCATTATTTCCTAAGTTATTCATTATGCCCTTTTTCTCTTCTTCTGAGATGATGCCTATATTCGACCATTTATTGATTTCTCAGAGCTATTGGGTGTTCTTTTCTTTTAATCTTTCTTTTAGTCTTTGTGTTTCAACTGGGTAATTTTTACTGAACTATATATAATCAAGTTCATGAATTCTTTCCTCAGGTGTGGCATGAGACCGCGAAGGCATCCCTCCTCTCTGTGTCTGTGGTTTACAGTTCCCATACTTCTATTTGACTTTTTCTTACAGCTTCTGTGTCTGTGCTGCTAGTCCTCATCAGATCTTTCATGTTATACACTTTTTTATTGGAATCTTTAACATATTTGTCATAGTTATTTTTGATTGCCAGTCAGATAGTTACAACATGTCTGTCATATCTGAGTTTGGTTTTGTTATTGTTTTGTCTCTTGAGACTTTGTTGCTTTTTTCTTGCTTTTTTTTTTGTATGCTTTCTAATTTTTTGTTGAAAAGCATTCATTTAATACTATAATACATAATACATAATACAATACACCGAGTACATATTTTTTATGCTTCAAAGTGGGCACTTTCCTTTTGTTCACCTTTGTCTGTGTAAGTTTGTGTTAATCTAGTCAAAGGATTGAAAATCTTTTACTATATAGGGTCAGATAGCAAACATACTCACCTCTGCAGCCTTATGAAAGTAGCCAAAGATGATATCTAGACACATAGACATGACTGTTTCCAATACAACTTTATTTGCAAAATAGAAAATGGGCTACACTTGAGCTGCAGGCCACAGTTTGTTGACTCCTGTTGAGTCAGACATTGGGCTGGGTGAGTTTCCAGTTGTTGCAATGACCTTCCATGTACAATAGCCACATCCTTGGGACCCAGGGCTGTGTGGCTTTTCAGGTGTTCCTACCCTCCCTCCAGCAGGAGCTGTGGGCCTTGTATATCCATTAGGGCTGGGGGCATTTATTCAGTTCCCTACTCTCAGCTGCCACACAGTTTTGTTTTGTTTCCTGCCTCACTCATTACAGGTTAAGAGTCTTACTCCATGGGGAGGATGAGGAAGAAGACCTGGTGGAATTTTCCATCATTCCCACAGTAGCACTAGTTCCTGTCTCTGAGGTCTTCACCAATTGGGAAGCTTTCTCAAGACTCCCCAGTCCTCCTTGTCAGCACCCCATCTCTACTTCTCCCGGGAGTTCCTACTCTCTCAGCAGTGCACACTTTGCCTTCACCAATTCATCAACTAATCTTGCTGAATTCTACTAATCAGGGTCGAGCTGTGTCTACCCCAGGTCACCAAGCAGGGGATCACATCTATTTTCAAAAGGGATTTTTCATCTGTGTTTTTAAATGTTTGAAGTGGTACTAGTTTTATAAGTGTCAATCCCATGGAGCCTCGATGGTTGAAGTATTCCTCCATTTAATTCTGGCATTCCATTTAATTTTTCCACCTGGCTCAGCAATATCTCTGGACCAAGGCCAATTTTTATATTAATTCCCTTAATTAGATTTTCCCATACCTCATGTGCAGAGTGAATTTGGATGCCTAACTAAGACAAGATTCCAGCCTGGAACTTTTATTTCTCCTAAATGATAGATTTTTTCTTCCCAGAGGCAAGGAAGGCCTGAGTTGTTCCCCTTCTCTAATAAGCAGAATTTGTCAGTTTCTTTTTCATTACATTTACAGTTTATTAAGAGTCTCTGGCTCCTCTAGCTCCCAGCCACCCCTGTGCTTCTGGACCTGGGTATCTACAGCTCTTTCTCGAAAACTCAGCCATATTTAAAAAGCAAAGAAACATAGGTGGGTGTTTGTGGTGGTTATCCTGCCATTTCACTGGGACAAGAAATCTGTGTGATTTTTCTAAATAAAACGTATTTTATCATGTTACTCTCTTGCTGAAAATCTTTCCCTGTTTTATAGGAAAAGGCCAATGGAGAGGGAGACAGATGTTGAAGATGTAAGGAAGAGAAGAGGGGGCAATGCACAGATCAGCTGGTTTGAAGAGGTAAGTAAATATTAGTATAAAAGATTCATAAATGAAATAAGAACACACACTTCTATGAGCTTTGATTTCACAAAGAACAAAACAGATGCGAATTTCTGTCCTAAGGAGTTTTCAGCCTAATAGAGGAAGACAACAAACAATTAGTAGAATAGGCTGAATCTAGAAAGTGATCAATGCCCTAAATAGAGTCAGAGTCATGAAGGGTACAGGGTGGGGAGGGTGAAGGAGTGACCATTGGAAATAGTGCAGTCAGGGTGGGCACCATGGAGGAAGTGATAATTGACCGAAGCCTTGGAAGGGCTGAAGGACTGAACATAGTGGGTATCTGAGGAAGAGCTTTCCAGGCAGCAGGATCAGTCAGTGCAGAGACTCCAGGGAGAGGATGTAATGACATTTATGAGAAAGAGCAAGGAGGTTACTAAGATGGGAGTGGAATGAGCAAGGAGGCCAGATGGTCCAAGACCGTTAGCCATTCAACATCAGGCAAAGCGCATTCGAACAAATGGCAGTTGTTTATTCTAATGATGACTGGCCAAAGAAAAATGGGTCATTTTAACCCAAAGGCAATCTTAAATTACCTGCTGTAGTTAAACTTTCTCCTGAAGTTCAAAGAAATAGTAAAGAGGATAGAATAAAATGTAATCATTTTGCTTTACTTCTCCCTTTATTTTCGGGTTCAGAGAAAGGGTCTAAAAAGAGCTATGAAATGAGTTTAACAGACTGTCTGAGTTTCCTTGGGGGGCTGTAGCAACTTATCACTAACTAGATGGTTTAATACAACAGAAATTTATTGCCTCACTGTTCTGGAGGACAGAAATCTGAAATTTGTAGGAAAGAATCTCTCCGTGCTTCTTCTTAGGTTCTGGTTGTTTGCCATCAATCCTTGGGCTTCAGTTTCTGTCCCTGTCTTCACAGGACCCTCTCCTCTGTGTTCTTCTGCTGTCCTTCCTTCCCTTCACATAAAGACACTAGTCATACTCTATTAGGGACCACCCTAATCAATTTAGCCTCATCTTAATTAATCACATTATCAAAGATCCTATTTCCAAATAAGATCATATTCATGGGTTCAAGGTTTAGGGCTCGAACATATCTTTTTTGGAGACAGAATTCAACCATAACAGTCCATCCTCTGGCTCCCAAAACCATGTCCTTCCTGTATGAAAAGTATATTAACCCCATTCCAATATCTAAAAGTCTTAACCCATTGCAATTTCAACTCTAAATCCAAATCTCATCTTATAAATCATCCAAATCATGTATGGGTGTTTTACCTTTACAATGAACATGGATGGGACCAGTTTTCTAAGACATTGCTTCAACCAACCAATAAGACTGTGATACCTAATTTTATGTGTTGACTTGGCAAGGTTATGATGTCCAGTTTTCTGGTCAGACACTGGACTCTACATTTCTGTGAACATATTTTAGATTGAATTAGCATCCACAAGCAGTGGACCTTAAGTAAAGGACAATTACCTTTGATATTGTGGATAAGCTTCATTCATCGGTTGAAGATCTTAAGAGCAGAAATTGTGGTTTCCAGGAGAAGAAACTCCTCTTTGAGTCTCCAGCCTGCCAGCCTGTCTTACAGATCTCAGACTTCCAAGCCCCCACAACTACATGATGATTAAATAAAAATAAATAAATAAATACACACACACCTATATCTGTCCTGTTGGTTCTGTTCCTCTGGAGAACCTTGAGTGTTTGGTGACTCAAACTTTATTATACATGAAGATGCTTCTGAAATAAACGAAGTTCTCCAATTTCTCAGGGATTGTGTATCCCCTTATACCAATCATTTTGGGTAGCCATCAAGGGAATTGGGGATGTGATTGAAGAGAAGCAACTATTTCACCAAGAGAAGCTGGGCTTGGGACACTCACTTGTAGGTGGGGCCATGGGGTCTGCACTCTGTGTTATCCCATATTCCCTGCACACACCCAAGGAATTTCCTACTTCTTACTGTCTTCCCCACTGCCCAGTGGGATTTGGGTGTATCCCTGAGTATTTACAAAGATATGCTTCCAAGATAACTCTCTGCCAGTGCTGGGGTTTCTGAGAGTTGCTCAGAAAATGAGCTGAGTGTTGCTAATTTTCATCCTTTTACCCTTTCAGAGGTGGGTTGCACTGGGAGAGTGTGCAGGCATTGCCAAACAAAGACCTCGAAAACACAGGGTAGACACTGTGTTTAGATTAGATTTGGGCTCTGATACTCCTTTTCCTCAGGAACTCATGGCAAGACCCTTTGCAGCTTCCTAAATCTCACTTGGCTTCTGCTTTCTTCTGGGCCGAAGGAAGCATGTATCACCTACTTATTCTTCTGAAGTGCATGGCAAGGACAGATCAGAGAAAGACTAAGAAGTACTACATGAGATGGATTCTTTTTAACTTGCAAATTCAAACCTTCTTTTCTTATTTTTAAGTCATTGCCATTTTCAGCCTTTATTTCTTTTAAACCATGGCTTATATAAGATACTTGTTTTCTTTTCATCCACTGCCAGATATATCTGTTGATGTTGCTGTCTGGTTTTCTTATTTATAGATTAGGTGGATGAGAGCGATGCTGATTTCTGCATACTAGCAATCTCTCTGCATCTACCAGGGGCCGTATTGAGAAGTGACACTTCCTCCACTTTACCAGGACATGGGTGGTCGCACATTTCAGAAGTGTTGGACTGAGTGGAAAAAGGTTGCTGCTGCTGCAGAGCTGTGAGTTGCAGGCTGTGAGAACGTGGCTCTTTGTCTTCAGTGCTGTTCTTGTGTACAGCAGAATACATAGTTACACAGAGAAGGAATCTGGAAAGAAATAGAGGTGTAGGCTCTCCCCAAAATGTCTCAGACTCATGTCAAAATTCTTCATCCCAAACCCATACTCTTGTTCCCTCTTGAACACTGGGGCAAATTTTGGACATTACCCTGGCCAGGGCAGGGCGTGATCGCTGAGAGGGCACGACCTTGAATAGGTCTCTGCAGGTCCTTACAACCTAGATCCCACAGGCACTGCCATCCAATCACTCATCCTATAAGGCCTGGTGATGTGTGAGCTCATGTGTCAACTTGGCCAGGTTATGTTGTCCAGTCGTTTGGTCAAGTGAGTACTGGCCTAATTATTATTGTAAGGACATTTCATGGACATAAATTGTCAGTAAGTTGATGCATCTGTGGTTGATTGCATGTACAATTAACTGAAGAAATTGCCTTCAACAATGAAAGAAGTCTCATCCTATCAGGTGAAGGTTGAAAAGGAAAAGTGATGATTTTAGCAGTCAGAGGAGAGAATTGTGAACTCTAGTTCAGCTGGCCAGCTTCTCCTGGAAAACCATCAAAAACCTTTATTCGCATTCCCAGCTTGTTGCCTACCCTATGAATTTGAACTCATGCTTCCCCACAGTTGTGTGAGACAATTTTATAAAATCTCATATATTTACAGATATTCTGTTTCCCCAGAGAACCTGGACCAATATAGGGTTGGTGCTGAAAGCAGATGGATTTTATGGAGCTGAAGGGCCTGCCTGAGTGCGATACGGGCTCCCAGGCAGGGCATGAAGTTCCAGGTGGGCTCTAGGCAGCAGGAGACAGAAGCAATGGTTGGAACCCAAGAGGGTAGTGCTGGATGATGAGAAACCCAATCAGGTCTCTGGATGGAGCATAAGTAGGGTGGTCTATAAGGAATGATGGGAGAATAGAGGAAATCTCATATCCAAAATCTACCTATGTCAGAAATTTCTTGGGGACGTTTCATATTCCAAGATGATGATTGAAGAGCCTCAAAAAGAATAACAATGAAAAACTTTTCTGCCAATAGGTATGCAGTTTGCATAATTTAACCTTTACGGGATTTATAGATTTAGATTGTAATTTTTATTCAATGCGTCAGGAAGTTATATTTTTGGTGCTTCTCTGTACAGTTTTTCCTCACCTGAGGCAATCTAGGTTGCTAGTTCTAGTGTTCTAAAGACAAAATTTTATGCCAATAAATATAGCACTTGAGATCAGCAAATATTAAATTTTATACCTGTGCAGAGAGAAGCTGGAGGGTTATAAAGTCTGTGATGTTGTGGCATATGGCATATGTGTTCAGAAATTTCTCAGGTGTCAGATCTTCCGGTGCCTGGAAGACAGACAAAAGTAAAGGAAGGAGCAGAGGATATCCTGAGGGGAAAGCTCTCTAAGCATCTTGGCATGGAGATCCAAAACATTCTATAGGCATTACTTTTTATTTTTTAGTTTTATCAAAATGATGAGTATGTGTGTTTTGCACTCATGTTTTTGAAGGTCAGAGAAAGCAGAAATATCCCTGCCTCACTCTCCCCCATTTCTACGCATTCCTCAGAAGACAGCAGTTGTTCTTTTGTTCTTTCTCCTGCAATTTTGATTCCCCTTTTGCTTAATAACATATTTACTATGGAGCCTTAGTTTTTCAATCTTAGAGTTTTTATAGAAAATGAGAATTTACCTTTCATCCTTACCCCATTATCCTTTCATGAAATTTATATAACAATTTTATTTTCACCCATATTTTCAGTTTATATTATTATAACTGCAAATATTCGTGGTTTACCATGTAGTATGCTATGATCCCATCCCCAGCTTTTTTTACATTTAATAATTGCCTGGTTTGATTTGTTTGCTTGATTTTCTAAGTACCTATAAATTAATTCCTAAATTCTAGGACAGAAATTGCTCTCATACAGTCTAGCACTTCAGAAAATCTTTCCAATTCACCTTTTTTTTCTTGGAAATTCAACTTGTACTTGTTGTCTACACTGTGCTTGTAGATTCCTGTGCTTCCTGCACAGCTTCTGCATCAAATCTCCTTTCTCCAAGTTCCTGGGAATTTTTTCTACCTCTTTCCTGAGCTGCATCAACTTCTTGGAGCCCACATTTTCATCTTCCTTTTGGCCTCCCTCTCTCAGGGGGAGCATGTCTTTCACTAATTGATTGAGGAAGTGTTCAAGCCAAGCGAACATTTTAGAAACCATGGGAGGCAAAGCTACTTTCCCATCAGCATCCATTCTCCTTTTCTCTCTTTAGCAACCTCAGCTAAAGCCTGGGAAGTCTGCCCAGAAAAGATTGAATTACCCAGTTTCCTTTGTATGCCTATGTGCTCAAGGGGTGTAACTCTTGGCTAATTGGATGTGAGAGGAATGGCATGTTCTTGAAGAGTTAGGCTGTTGCCCTTCCATCCCTTTCCTCCCTCCCTCTGGCTGAAGTAAAGATGTAATAGTGGGTGTGGGATCAGCCATCCTGGGTCACTAGGTGGATGCCAAGGGTGAGAAAGGCAGCAGGACCAATAATAAGAGTTTTGGGTCGCAGATGATTGCATGGCCTCCATACCTACCCAGGACTACTTACCCAGACTTTCATATGAAAGAAATGAGTTGTTAGTTTGGGGGGTCTTTGTTATAGCAGCAGAACGTGTACTTCAATTAGCAATCCTGCAGTTAACCACCAAGCCTCGCTGAATAACCTGCAACCATTTCACCACTGAATTCTGGTGTGGATTGTAAGTCTGATTCCCCATTCTTTGTATGTGACCTGCCCTTCTCCTTGGTTTCTCTTATCTGAGCATTTTTAGGCTCTCTGGTAAGTGTTTAAGAAGAAGGGCACAAGAACTAGAGTGAAAGAGTTTGGACTCCAGCCCTGTGCATTTACTAAGTCATGTGATTTGGGGAAATTTACTGAACACCTGGCTGCCTCAGTCTCCCCATCTGTAAAGCAGAAATTCTTAGAGAGGTGTGAGATTCCCTGTTCTTACTTCCAAATGAGCCTCTTCTTTCATTAGCCCCACCATCTCACTCTGCCACTACTGTAACCAGAGCCTTGCATTCCTTATCTTTCTAAGATTCTTCCATCCCCGTTTGCTTGGCTCTGCCAAGCCCAATCAGAGAGTTCTCTCTTTCAACATTGGATTGATCTATCGTCACTTGTTTCTCCCTATTTTGTATTTAACCTTGCGGGCTCAGGAATACATACTTTTTCTCTTTCATTGACAATTATGGAGTTTGGGAGAGAAATACATGTCAAATTTTCATCAAATATTTAAAATTACAATTAAATTATCTGATGACATGAAAGAAGAAATAGAGATAATTAAATAGGGCTTTGTAAATCCTATAAAGTTATTTACAAAAATTGGTGTCTATAAATAATTCTGGAAAGGGGTGTGTAGCTTATATCAATATGCCCAAATGTTCTCTGATTACAAAAAGAAGAAAGAAGAACCTTATGTTTCTATTGGAATGAAGACAACACAGGTAGAAAACAGTAATTCTTAGAAATAAAAGGCTTAAAAATATTTTAAATGGTATTTTTAAGAATATATAAATATATATCCCACAAAATTTATTTTAAAAATCTTCATATAACCACAGTAATTTAATAAAACAAAAGTTTAGGCCTCAGACTGAACAATATTACAAAACAGCTCAAGGGCCAGACCACAGGGAATTTAAAACCACAGAAGCTTATGGAGACACTAACAAATAAACAAAGAGAAGGAAATAAAATCACTTGGATAATCTATGAGAATATTGCTTCATTTTGTGTCAAAACTCTGAGATTGAGGGAGAAGGTATTTTTGAAAGAATCCCAAAACCTCAAAGAGTACATTTACAAGAAATTGTTAACATGAGGAATTATGTACTTTCGTTTTGCTTTTAAAATTTTTGGCTTACAAATAAACTTTTTATTTTGCCTCTCCAAATATTTAAAACATCTGCTTTTCAAAAACAGCTATGCAAAATAAAAAACATTGTGAAAATATCTGGAAAACTATGATAAATAATTAATATGCAAAATATTTAAAGATTACAATTAAGTGGACTTAATGCCCACATGAAAAGGAGAAAGTCAACAATATATAATAGAGGACACAAACATAAAAATGCAATTACTGAGAAGAGCTGAAAATGTTTGTACACACCTCTGAACAGAACAATACAATTCAAAATAACATTAAAAGAACAATTAGCATCTGACATAGATTAATACTATCAGTGCTCAGTGCTGGCAGGGATGTAGTGAGATGGTCACGTTTTGGGAGTGAATTGGTATTACCTTTCCCATGAGTTGCTTGGAAATACGTCAACAACTGCTAAAATGTGTTTTCTTTGAACTAGCAATTTCAACTTCTGAAGACATGGTATGAAACATGATTGAGAAAATAACTGTCTCACAACAAAAGTAACCACACAAAGTTAAATCTTGCAAATAACCCACTCAGTTTCAACAATAGAAAATCGCATAAGCTAGAATATGTAACATTAAAACAGCATTTATTCAGACTTAAGCATAGGAAATGGTTTTGCTATATACTAAACAATAAAAAGAAGATAAAACATTTCATATGCATTGATTAAAAAAAAAAATCTCAAAAAATTGGTAGAAAACACCCAAATGTTAATAGTAATTGCTTCTGGATCATGAGATTATGTGCGTTTTTAATTTTATCCTCATATTTGCCAATTTCCTTAACTTTTCAATGTAAGCATGCTCCACTTTACAAACAGGAAAGAAAGGATGCAATGTTAAAATTAGATATCTGAAAGTACTATAATAATGCCTTTTTATCTTAATTAAGATTTTAGAACTCCCCTTCATTCACAAACCCACTGCTTCCTGTGTTGTCTTCTATGGCCATCGTATACAAGTGGTAACGGTTCCTCTCTCTGTAATGTTTTTCAGAGGGTGTTGGCGCAAAGGTTCTGGTCAGCTACTTCAAGAGGAAGAGTCTTCTCATTTGTAGAATTTTTGCTGTGCTGTATTTTCAACATCAAAAGTTTCCCAACAGGAAACAAGGAAATGGAAAGTTCATCTCTTCAAGTCCTTTTAAAAAGGATTTGGGAGTGTGAAAAATCAATGTGGAGTGCAGCTACGGGGAAAGCAAGGCCTCTGTAAGTGCCACCCTGCAGGAACACGGGATAATGAGATTTCACTGGCTCGCTGGACAGCAGGAGACTTTGTAATTGTACTGATGAAGGTGGCAGCTATAGCATACTTCCAGAGTTTTCTTCTTTTAGAAGAACATTTCAGTAGTTTCATCTCTGGGTAGCTAAATATAGACTTGTTTGCCTGTTTGTTTGTTTGTTTGTTTGTTTTCTTCACGTGTGTTTGTCTGTTTTCTCCCTAATGTTTAAATTAAGATTTCATTAAGTCCCCTAATATTTTTATTCTAAAATGATGGTGGGCAAGTATCTCGGTATTGAATCTCCATACTTACTATGTTTTTAAGCAGAGAATTACATTGGATCCCACATATTTGGAAGTTGCTGACTGCATATACTGAACATGCTTTGCAGAACATGTCCCAGAAGAGTTTCCAGATGGCTCAGGATCCAGTTCTTTCAAACATATATTGCTATGGATATCTGGTTACAAGAATGATGATGGAGGAAATGAGGAGCTATAAGAAATAGTGAAGCAACCCAGAGTTTAATAACAATGGGAGCTGCTACCTCCTGTAGAATAGGAAGAAATAGGACTCAAAAAAAAATAGCAAGATATGCCATGTTAACGGATCAGAAAACTCAGTATTGAACAGATGTCAATTTTCCAGAAAATCCTGCAGAATTTTCTTTTTAGAAATTAGAAAGCTTATCTTACAGTTTATATGGAAATGCAAAAGATATAGTCAAAATATCTTGAAGAAGAACAAAGTTGGGAATGTACAACTTCTGCCTCTGTGCCGATTTGAAAGTATTATGTACCTCAGAAAAGCCTTGTTTGAATCCTGATCCAATCTTATGGTAGGAGCTATTTCTTTCAATCCTTGTTCAAGACTGTAGGTTGGAAGCTTTTGATTAGATTATTTCTCATGGAGATGTGATATGCCCAACTGTGGATGTAACCTTAGATTAGATGGAGATGTGACTCCACCCATTCCAGGTGGGTCTCAATTAGTTCACTGTAATCTTTTAAAAGAGGAAACATTTTGGAGAGAATCAGAAATGACAGAAATGGCAGAGACCTCAGAGTAAACAGAAGCTTCACAACAGAGCTGACACAGATGTGGACACGTGGAAAACAGTTGCTACAGAGAACAGAGACACGGATGTTTGGAGATGCTTGGAGCCCGTCAGATGTCACCATGAGATGTTAAGCAAGCCACAAACTGGAGAGAGCCAAGGGGAGGCAAGAGATGAAAGCAAGCCCCAGAGAAGCCACATGAGGGAGCCCCACAGGAACAGAGGCTGAAAGCATCGGAGCCCAGGAGCAAGGGACCAGCAGGTGCCAGCCACGTGACTTCCCAGCTGACAGAGGTGTTTCTGACTCATCGGCCTTTCTTAAGTGAAGGTAACCTCTTGATAGTGCCTTAATTTGGACACTTTCACTTCCTTAGAACTGTAAACTTGTAACTTATTAGATTCCCGTTTTAAAAAAGCTTTTCCAGTTCTGGTATCTTGCATTCCAGCAGCTTGCAAACTATCAGAGATGTCAAAAGTTACTAAAAAGCTGTAGTAATCAAGAGGTTGTGGTATGGGCATAAGGAGAGAAAGACCAATGAAATGACTTAAAAACTCACTTTTTTGATCAATTATTTTTATATAGATGCCAAAGCAATATAATTGGAAAGAAGTTGATATCTTTTCAACAAATAGTGCTGCAATAATTAGATATATGCATGGGAAAAGAAACTGAAGTAAGGATAATAATTCAAATGGGGGTAGAATTTGTAAGGAAGGATCACTGGGAATGACTGTTAAGAGTGGACATCACTGAAACTCTTTTGGTGGTGTACTGGGAGGTCAAAGGCCAGAGTGCCAAGGTTTTGAGGTGGGTGGGAGGTGACATTGAGACCCTGAGAAGATGACACTATGAGAAAGTGAGATAGTGAAGGAAAGAGGAGGGATAGGAAAGCAGAGTGGGGACTCAGAAGTCAGGGCTGAAGGATGGGTCCTCCTTTAGTCACAGTGAGATTTAAACATTTGTCAAGAAGGAGGGAGGACATGGAGGCAGGAATGTCGCTCGGTGTGAGCCCAAGCAGAAAGGAGAGAACAGCCTTTATGGCAAAGGCTGGAAGGATTGAAAATGGATAAGGCCACACTCATCCCAGGGTTGGCTAAGAAAGAGGAGTCAAAAGAAGACAAGATGTAGGCAGCTTCAACATGAGAGACAGAGCGTGCCTGCCATTCATGATTGCCTCCAGTGGTGGGTGGGATGGAGTGAGGAGGGTTAGCATGGGAGTGAAATAGGGGACTCTGGGCAACAGTCCAGTGGGGGGAAAACCCCCATGGTGATGGGGACCATCCATTGGTACTTGGCATCCTTGAAAAGGATTCTTCGCAGGGGGAATCATTTAAATGTGAGTTGCTTATAACCTATGATTAACTACTCACCTCAAAAAGCCTATGGAAATCCACCAGGATACCACACTGTTTATTCAAAATTCTACACACATCTGTTGCCATATGATGTGTCAGATACTTTTCTAGGCACCATGAATAAACTAGAAAAAAGACAGATAGCCTCACTCATGGAGTCTACTATCATTAAAGGCTTGTAACACACACAAAGTGACAGAGTGTGATGAAAAGCGGAGAGGCTACGTTAGAATGGATGGTTGAAGGACTCCCTGAGGAACGCACACTTGATCTGAGACTTCTGAAGAAGGAGGGGGTGGCCACATGAAAATCTGGAGGAAGAGCAGGTGATCCAGCAAGACCAGATAACTTAAAGTGAGTCTGAACTCATTGTGCTGGAGGAATACTGTGTAGATTCACTGCTGAAGCTTTTAGGGAACCAAGTGGTAGAGAGGGTCAGGATAATGGTGGAGAGGTCTGGCCTTGATAAAGCATGCGGATTTTATCCTAAGTGTAATGGAAAGTCACTGTGGGTTTTAAGGAGAAAGTGACACAATTTGGCATGTGTTTTAGAAATATCACTCTTGCTGACCCATGGTGAATGCATCATGGGAGTGAAAAGAACGTGCAAGATGTTGCTTAGGAGGCATGAGGTAGGTGAGAAGGTTTGGGAAGATTTTTGTGTAAAATTTTGTTTATCTATTGTCTTTGTCTCCCTAGTTTCTTTGTGCTTGATTGACTATGTAAAACTCTAAAAGCTGAAGGCTGACACATGTGAAATGCATAGCTATAAGATTTTGGTTCCACCCTATTCAACATTTTTCCCTAGGGCTGCAATATGCATAAGTGAACTTGTTGTTTTTCAGAGGAACAGATATTATGTAATGAATCCTACTAGAGACTTTGAAGTGAAAACTTCAAAAATATGTATTGTTTCTTCATGATTTTAGTGCAGTCTTGTAGCATACTTTCTTGTTGTTATAAGCTAGAACAGAGGTAATAAAAGACTTGCAAAATAATATTTTATGTATACTTCTGCCAAGAGAAGCATGCCGAGTCATTTTGACAGGGATCAAAAAGGAAGCTTAAGAAGTCATAACAACTAGAATCTTCACACAGATTTAAAATGATGTGTGCTTTTTCACTTAACTGAAAAGCTTTTATGTCTACCCAAACTTTAAATTTTTGTCCATTTTAAACTAGTTTTTATTTACTCGACAATGATATGGAACTGCTGCATATTTTATATTATTTTCTACATATTTATCTAGAATTGTTACTTTTAATTTTTTCTCCCATGTATAATTTCCCTTCAGGATAGCTGGCTCCATTACAATATATTAAACAGTTAGTTGTAAATAATGTTACCTAGCTATCAATTATACTTTAATTTTTTATTTTGAGATAGTTGTAAATTCACATGTGATTGTAACAAATAATACAGTGAGATCCCAAAATATAAGATTTGATGCAATCCACCCAAATTATTCAGATTTCTACAGTTTTACATGTACTCGTTTCTGTGTGTGTGTGTGCTTTGTTCTGTATGTTTTTAATAGGTGTAGAGGTTCATATATCCACAACTAGAGTCGATATAGAGAACTGACCCATCAGCAAGGATCCCTCTTGTTGCTCTTTTAAAACCACACCACCTCCCTCCCACACTACCCTATTCCTAACCATGAAACTGTTTTCCATTTTTAAAATTTTATTTTCTTAAAAAGTTACATAAATGGAACCATTCAGTTTGTCACCTTCTGGGTTGGCTTTTTTCACTCAACTTCATGCCCTGGAGATTATTCCAGGTTGTTGAGTGTACAGAGTCATTCCATGGACATACTACAACCCATTTAACCGGTCACCCCCCCCACCACACACACACACAGACATCTCAGCTCTTTCCGGTTTTACACCACTACAAACAAAGCTGCCATGTACATTCATGTGCTGGGTTTGGGGTGCATGAAGTTTTCTTTCACTTCTCTGGGATAAATGCCCACAAGCACAAAAATATGGTCATTCTGGATAACTTTTTGGTAGGTTTTTAAAAAGCCAAATACGCAACTATCAAGCAGTTTTTCCAGAGTGACTGAACCATTTTGCCTTTCCACTGTCAACAGAAGAATGATCCAATTTCTCTGCATCATTATTAGCACTTACTTTTGTCTCTGATTTTTAAGCCTTTTGGATAGGTGTATAGTAATGTCTAATGTTACTTTGCATTCCTTGATAGATAACTGACGTTGAATAACTTTTTATGTGTTTATTTGCCATCTAGATATACTCTTCAGTAAAATGCCTGCTTATTTATTTTGCTCACTTTCTATGTGGATAGCTTTTATTCATGTTGAATTTTGAACATTCTTTATACATTCTAATACTAGTCCTTTGTCAGATATGCGGTCTGCAAATGTTTTCTCCCAGTGTGTGGCTTGCCTATTTATTCTTTTAACAGGGTTTTCATAGAGTAAAAACCTTTGAATTTTGATGAGGCATGATTTATTTATTCATTTTTGCTTATGGATCATGCTTTTAAAATCGGGTCTAAAAATTCTTTGCTTACCCCTAGTTCCCAAAGGTTTTCTCCTATTTTTTCTAAGACCTGTATAGCTTAGCATGTTATGTTTAAGTCAGTGATTCATTTTAGTTGGTCTTTATTTAAAGTTAGGTTGAGGTATATACGTATTTTTTATACCTATGAATGTCCAATTACTCCAGCATCACTTATTGGAAAGACTATCCTTCTGTTGAATTGCTTTTGTACCTTTGTAAAAAATCATTTGGGCCTATTTGTGTGGGTATATTTCTGTGTTCTATGTTTTGTTTCATTACTCTGTGTGCTTTTCTTTTTGCAATGCCATCTTTCCTTGACTTCTGCAGCTATACAGTAAGCCTTGATATCAGATAAGGTGATACCTTTTTTTTTCAAAATTGTGTTGGCTATTTTAGGAGTTTGCCTTTCTACATAAAATTTGAAATAAATTGTCCATAGCTATAAAAAAACTTGCTGGAATTTTGATTCTGTGTTAATTATCAATTTGGGGAGAATCACCATCCTTACTATGCCAAGTCTTCCATGCATGAACACAATATGTCTCTGCACTTATTTAAGCCTTCATTGATTTCTTTCTTCAGCATTTGTAATTTCCAGCAAACGTATCCTGTACATGTTTTACTAAGTGTATATATTAGCGGTTATTTTTAATAAAACAAAGTCAGCAAACTTGTTGGAAACAGTCACTTAATCTCTATAATTTCTAAAATCATTAAATCAAAACCATAAAGTATTCACTTTCTGACTTGAATATTCAGAATAATTAGTATTTGTCCTTGATACTAGGGCTCAATAATTAAAATGAGGTAATCATGGACTGTAAGGTCCCTATCTATGTATCTGTCCATCCACCTATTGATCTATCTATTGGCCTATCTATCCATTTTTATCTATCTAAACTATCCATATCTATCATCTATCTAATCTATCTACAGATGTACCTTTATACATCCATCTATCCTCCTACCTATAGATCCATCTATTGATGTCTATCTATTTATCTACATAACTACTTATATCTTTACCTAAAGCACTTTAATCCATGGTTCTCAATAAATTGCAGGTTTAATTCCTCTACTATTTACCTGTATTTTCTGTTATTATCCTGCCTCCCCATTTATGCCTGAGCTGAATTATTATTATGCACAGTCTTCAAAAGCATTCACTTAATTGGAAGCTAAAGGGCATTCCCCTCCACATCTGACAGCAGGGACATTAGTTAAGTCCATGTTTAAGGTCTTCGAGTTCAGAGGAAGACAACTCAGATAATGAACGTAATAGAAATGACTTGTTAAATTCACATATTTAGATGATCTCTGAGTGCTCATTCAAAAAGTGATTCTTTCAGATGAGATATTACATTTTAAATGGCATAAATTTAATTAGAAGTAGCAAGTCAGATTTTTACTGTTATGTAATATATTCCTGATGGCCATGATTTCTCAGGTCCTGACAGAGATTTTACAAAACAAAAGACACTATGCTTGCATTGCAAATTCATAACACCTGCACAAACTAGAGATTGACTGGAAAGAACAGAGAAGACTGAGACATATTCATTGATACACACTGGGAAGTTAAACAGATTAGAAAGGGAAAAAACACAATGAGGAAACCTGAGAATACATTTTTGCCAAACCAAAAAAAAAATTCCTGTTCATATATTTCAATGCTATGTCTTTTTAATTCTTGGCAATGCAATATTCCAGAAGACCAACCCTGAAATATTCCAGTGGCCAACTCCAGATGTGCTACGATTTTCAACGTTTAAAGTAGATAAGTTGTTTAACCCTTCTATCACCACTGCCACTTCTCCTAAACTTCCTTATCCTTTAGGAAGTCGATTGAGTTCTTAAACACTGTGTGTATGTGTGTTTCCAGATTCAAAGCTACACTAGGTTAAACCTATGCAGATATAGGCACTGCTTTCCCAGAGAATTTTCGAATATTTAGATGCCTTCAGTTTTAGTTTCCTAGAGCTGACACACACAAAAAAATACCATAAACCAGGTCACTTACAAGTACAGAAATTTATTCTCTTATATTCGTGAGGCCAGGAGTTGGAAACCAAGGTATCTGCGAGTGCACACTTCCCCCAGAGTCTCTAGGCGGAAATGCTTTCTTGTGCTGACTAGCTTCTGAGTGGCTCCAGAGAATCGTTGGCTTGTGGTTCTATAGCTCTATTCTCAACCTCCATCTTCACATGGCCCTACTGCTGTGTGTGTGCTCCCCTCTTCTATAGCTCTTAAGAACTTGTCATAGTATTTAAGGTCCATGGGTAATGTAGGATGATCTCATTTCAAGATGCTTAACTTAATTGCATCTGCAAAGACCATTTTTCCAAATTAGATCACATTCACAGAGATAAGGTGTGCTGGTCTGAAAATATTACACACCCCAGAAAAGCCATGTTTTGATCCTCATCCAATCTTGTGGAGGCAGCCATTTTTTTATCCTAATTCAATATTTTTGGGCAAAAACTTTTTTTAATTAATTTTTTTATTTTTTATTTTAGATACCAAAAAACACCAAACGCAAACATTCTTAACTTTTGTGATCATTCCGTTCTACATATATAATCAGTAATTCACAATATCATCACATAGTTGCATATTCATCATCATGATCATTTCTTGGAACATTTGCTTCTATTCAGAAAAAGAAATAAAAAGAAAACAGAAAAAAATTCATACATACCATACCCCATACCCCTCCCTTTCATTCATCACTAGCATTTCAATCTAAATTTATTTTAACATTTTTTCCCCCTATTACTTATTTTTATTCCATATGTTTTACTCATCTGTTGATAAGGTAGATAAAAGGAGTATCAGACACAAGGTTTTCACAGTCACATTGTGAAAGTTATATCATTATATAATCATCTTCAAGAAACATGGCTACTGGAACACAGCTCTACATTTTCAGGCAGTTCCCTCCAGCTTCTGCGTTACATCTTGACTAACAATTAAATACATATTTAATGCGTAAGAATAACCTCCAGGATAACCTCTCGACTCTGTTTGGAATCTCTCAGCCACTGACACTTTATTTTGTCTCATTTCACTCTTCTTTGGGCAAAAACTTCTGCTTAAATTATCTACATGGAAATGAGACATGCTTAATTGTGAGTGTGACCTTTGATTAGATGGACATGTGACTCTACCCATCCCAGGTGGGTCTTGATTAGTCTATTGGAGTCCTTTAAAAGAGGAAACATTTGAGAGAGAGAGTCAGAAGCAACAGAAATGAAAGAAACTTCAGAGCAGAGCTGACACAGATGACAACATGTGGAGAACAGAGACACAGATATTTGGAGATGCTTGGAACCCAGCAGACGTCATATGTAGTCATAAGGCTATGACTTATGACTACATATCAAACAAGTACTGCAAGTACAAAAGTTATCTGTTTAAGTAAACAATTAATTAAAGCTAAACTGGAGCCATATGTACACTACCACACATGTGTTGAAATAGAACCAACAAATACATGGAGACAGGATGAACCATTTCTGGATACTTGTATAACTCCTGGAAGACCAGCATGATATCATTCATTTTGGTTTCCCCACACTCAGCATAGAGCTATGGTCACTGGAAGGTACTGGATTAATATCTGTTTACCAGAGCCAGCTTAGATGGGTGGAAACAAGTGACCACAGAAGCCAGACAAATATACACAAATATGTATACCATATGGAGCAGACATTTGAAACTACCAAAAGACAAGTACAAAATTCTAGAGGATTTATGGAAGGTAGAAATGACAAATTATTGAAGTTTGATAGAGGAAGTATCATTTTGAATGTGTTGTGAGAGATAAGGCAATGAGCCCTGGCAATACTGGATGGAAAGAGTAAGGAAAGAGAAAGCTTCAATAAAGACATCAGCAGAGGTGAAGCCACTAGAGTACTGTGATGGTCAGGTTCCTGTGTCAACTTGGCCAGGTGGTAGTACCCGGTTGTCTGGTTGGCAAGCACTGGCCTGTTTGCTGCTGTGAGGACATTTCATGGACTTAAATCATAACCACATTGGTTGCATCCAAGCTGATTGCATCTGCAGTCAGCTAAAGGGTGTATCTTCCACAATGAGTGACTCTTAATCTAGTCATTGAAAGGTTTTTAAGGAGGATTCAGAAGAGACAATCGCTTTTTTCTTCTTCAACCAGCCAGCCTCTCCTGAGAGTTCATTGAGTACTTTCATTGGAGCTGCCAGTTCGTACCTGCCCTATAGATCTTGGACTCTTATATCCCTACTTTTGTGTGAGACACCTTTATAAATCTTTTAACTACAGATATCTCCCGCTGATTCTGTTTTCTTTAGAGAACCCTAGCTAATACAAGTACCAAGAGCTAGGACAGCCAAGACATGAAGAGAGCCAGAAAGAAAACTTTGAACTTAGATCACGGAAAAGAGGTGATGATCAAAATTAATTTGACAGTAAATGCTTTCTACTTTTACTTCAATGTGTCTTTGCTGAGCACCCACTAAGCGCTAATCACTGAATAGATGGAGAAAGGGGGCATTCATTTTTCCCTTACTGAATCATTCAGTTTAATGGGTAAGTTAGATGATAGTGATTGTGAAAATTATGAAAATAAACTGTATGCTATGGAAAGTAAAAATATGGGCCATTCTTTGAGTCACATGAAGCTTCTGAATATTTTTTAAGCTGGGAAGGATGTGATTCAGTTTACATTTTTAAAAATTCATCCCAATGGATTGGGGAAGAACAGTAGGTAGAGGGCAACTAGGATGTTACTAGAAAGACAGGAGAGTGGTAGAGATAGGACAACCTCCCTTATTGAAGACATTTTGGAGACAATTGTTAGGACTTAATAATGTACATGGGAGGGTGGAGTAGTTGTTGGATATCTGGCCTGAGCAACTGGGGGTGTCATTTTGCCGAGGAGAGGAAGACTGAAAAAGGAGCAATTTGGCATATGGGCAGGAGAAGAGAATAATAGTAATGGAAATTGTTAGTTAACACCTTCATGCCAGGACCATTCTAAGCACTTCATTTATCTAGCTATCATTTATTTATTGTTCATTTATTGTAGTTGTTACTACAACTGCACTACCAACTCATTTTACAAAAGAAGAAACTGAGGCAGAAGGCATACAAGCAATTTGCCTAAGATTGCACAGCTATTAAGCCACAAAGGAGGATGTCTGACTCGGTTTTAGAAAATGCTAACTTGAAGATCCTGTGAGTGATGGATGTGAAGATGGCAATTCAACACTGAACACTGAAATTAGATAATTTTAGGCTTTAAGTTCTCTATCTATGCATCTATCTGTCCATCCATTAATTTATCTATCTATCTATCCATCTATTTCTATCTATCTATATGAGTTTGGGGGTCAGAAATAGATCTCCATTGGGAATAGATGACTGAAACTCCCAACACTTAGAGAGTATTTGTTAAAAAGTGGGTGAAAACTAAGCACATAGAAGCAGATATTGTAGAGTCTTCTTTCAATAGAAAAGAAAATGAGAGTGAGATGCATTCGCAGTGTTTAAGGGAAGGTGGCTCAAGAACAGGGTAGGTTGGAAATGGTAGCTCCCCTGATGAGGGAGAGACTTAAAGATGCAAGGGATTTATGAAGTGGGGGGCTGTGAAGTCCAGAGCACAGGGGTCACCATGGGGCAGGGCACGGGGTGGTGGCTGTCCCTGTGAGCATCGTCCTTCACATCCAGTGAAGTGAGAGGCTACAGGAGAGTGACATGACAGATGCTGAAAAGAGCATCTCACATAAAGTGACCCCTTAAAAGCAGCTGCACAGGCAAGACCTGTAGCAAATAAAGTGAGGAACATCTCATCTTACATAATTAGTAAGAGACAAGAGACTCTCATGTTGCAGTCACAGTTGTTCCGTATTTTCTGAGGATGGAACAAAGCACGGGCCTCCAGCACTCATTTCCCTCACGTGCACACTGGTCTCTCCGACGGCAGCCGGACTTCAGGATATAAGTCACAATCTTACCCTGTTGGGTATTTCACTGCCTTCAAATATTGATTTTGTTCTAGCATATTAGGCTGAGGAGAGATTTTTTAGGCAGATCACCTAGAAATGCCTGCCTATGGGTCAGATAAAAACAAACTATCAGTGAGAGACTGAAGGCTATGGTTTGTTCCAAGGGGTTCTTTCCTTTATCCGGGTTCCTTTTGTGAATGTGATAAAGCACTCTTAAATATCTCCATTGTGTGAACACACAGACCATGCTCATACACACACACCTGTGCATATAATTTCAGGGGATGTCACAAATCCTTCGGAAATCCACTTGTGCACATCCGATGGGTCCATGTACTCAGAAAAGAACTTGAACCTTTTCTTCCATCATTTTAGACGCAGAGCTGTTAGGGAGAGTTAAGAAATATTACACGATATCATTGGAATATTAGACAATTTTTAGTTAGAACGTGCATTGGACAACATGAGTATTGTTTATACTACATTTGGAAATATACTCAAGACAGGAATATATTTTATAGAGAATTAATTAAAAAACCCAGATTTATTTATCTCCCAAATTACTGAAGGAAGATGAAAACTTGATTGATGTAGAAAACAATATACTTTGAAAAAACAAGATTTTTTGCTATCAATTCAAGTTCAACATCTGCTAAATAATAAAGAACATAAAGTATCATGAAAACAAGCAAATCTATCATGTTATATAAAAAAAAGTATGATTCTATGTGCACTTTGGCAGCACATATACTAAAAGTGGAACAATACAGAGAAGACTAGCATGGCCCCTGAGAAGGATGACACACAAATTCATGAAGCGTTCCATAATTTAAAAAAAAGTGTGATTCTGACCATCAGTTATACTGTCATGGAATTCTTGCTATAAATTCTTCATTTCAAGTAAAGAAAGTTTTCTAATATATTCCAGAGTAAGCATCTATGAGTCTTATTATTTCCATCCTCATTGAGAAAGATTATATAACAAGGTAAATCAACAAGTATTCATTTGTTCTTATGGTTGCAAGTAATTACAACCCAACTCACTCTGGTCACTGTATAGAAATAAAATAAAAAGTCAATTAACTGAAAATTCTGGATTAAATTCTCACCTAAGAACTTAACCTGCTTCTTTGTGTCTTAGTTCAATGTTCTTAGGCTTCAAAGGGGGGCTCCTAGAAATTGCAAATTTGAGATTTAATGTCATCCTTTCTGCTTGCCATCCCAGCAGAATAAAAGAACACTTTTTCCTGAAAGTTCTGCAAAAGTCTAGAATAAGCATCATTCCCTCTAATTGGGTTCCACAACTGCCCTATTTCTGCACAACTAGCTATGGGAATGTACTATTCAGATGGCTAACTGGGTCCCATGGCCATTCCCACCCCCAAGCCCTACCCACCAATCTAGGAGTAAAATTGGCCCTACTCAGACCACATGGACTGAACTTGGGGATGCTGGGCAGGCACAAATGCCTTCCCATGGACCTAGATGCAACCCAAGCTGCAGTTTCAAAAGCCAGTGCCTCCAGTCAACAAGCATTTATTGAACATCTACCATGCACAAGCCCTTCTGCTGCTTCCTGCTCAAATTTCCTATATAGGGAGGCAACAGAAATAAGCAGATAATCAACAGTGTATAAATACCACAATGGAGGTGGGTATGTGCATTTCAGAAGTGCTCAAGAACACTTTCTTGGGGAAGAGCAGAATCTTAAAGGATATGTACAAAGATATTTGCCTCTTTCCTGCAGTTCTAGCCCCTGCTACTCCCACTTTCAGTCTTGAGAGGTGGCCTTGCAGACTGTTGAAGTTCCTAAGGCACTGTGGATCCATGTATATGATGTATTTATATGAACATGTAATGTTTTGTTATCACACAAGAATATTCAAACAAATTCAATCCAAAGTTCCATTTCCAAGAACCTGTGAGATAATCTGACAATCGTTTTTAAAAGCTGCAATTATCTATATGGCACAGATATTTCTACTGAGTCAGGACAAAAATACTAAGGTAGGTTCTTAGGTAAATGATTCTAAAAGGCCTTGAAGTTCCTGAAATTAATTTTTACCTCCAAAAACTGTTGAAAGAAAGAAATCTATGGTACTGTGTGTAGGCTCATCAATAATGTTCATTTATTCATCTTATTCAATAAGCCAGTATTTATTGACTTAATCATCTGTGTAGCAAGACCCTTGGTGAAAGCCAACCAGTCAGCCAAGAAGAAGGCACGTGTCCTGTGATAAAGGAGTCCATTGTCTAGTGGGAATGGCAGGTATATAAAATTATAATACAATAAATTGATGGTGATAAGTATACATCATTAAGGGAACTCAGAGAAGTGACAGTGAAGCAGGCAGAGCTGGGAGCAGGACAGAGTCCAAGAGTTTCTTGGAGGATTTGTCTCCAGAGCTTAGGGTCTTGAGGGATGAGTCAGAGTTAAGCAGGAAAATGCGGGTTTTTCAGGAAGAGGGACAATAATTAAATGCATTGAGATGACAGGAGCATGGTTTGTGTGGAAAACCATAGCTGCTGGATGTTAGTGGATTATAAAGTTCCTGGGAAGCAGAGGCAGGAGGCTGGAGTAGTAAAAATGGCCATATCAATGAGGGTGGGGATGGGTGAAGTGCTTGTTTATTTTTATCTTATCAGCAGAATGAAGGCACTGGAGGAAGGGTTTTTTAGAAGTAGGCAAGATATCACATTGTTAATAGACTGTTCTGCCGGTATTGGAGGTTAATGTCAGGAGGACAAACCCAGAGGTGAGAAGCAAAGTAGGAGGCTGAATGATTCAGGGTTGGTGGCTGCAGAGCTTAGGCCAGTTTAAAAACCTCAAGGGAGGACACATCCACAGGATTTGCAGCTTGGAGGATGGAGAAGGACTGGGTGCTTCGCAGATTGTTTTTGCTATGTAACATAGCAAAACATAGTTTTCTGATTATAAACAGCATACTAACACATTGCACAGAATTTGGAAAATAGTAAAGGTATAAAAAAGAAAATTGAAACCATTGCTAGAGTCATTATCAGGATACCTCTATTTCTCTTCAGTAGTATTTGCTTCAAATACACACAGGGAACACTCCTGTCAGGTTTGCAAAATCTTGCTTTATAATCCTATAGCAAACAGTTACTGTCTGTTTCTAACAGCAGGTTTTCTTAGCCTCATCATCTGTGAGCCTGTAATAACCTCCCAGCAGTTGGTGGATAATATCCTGAGCACTTTTAGAAGTACTTGTTCTTTGGTGAATGATCTCTAATAAAAAGCCATGTAGGGAGGAATATTCTAGAAATATTTTTTCTTTATTGAGGTACACGATGTGGGCTCCTTGACTGTGCAGCTCTACCAGGCTGACAATTATTGCTGACTGTTCATTATTTCTTTTGTTATACTTAAGACACAAGAAATTGTTGAAACGACTTATTGTTCGCAATTAGAAGCTATGATTAAAACTGTTCGAACATTACCCTAGGGCTCTCTCTTCTATGTGGAATTATTTCTATAAAAGTGTCAGTGGGTGGTTGGGAAGGGATATGTTGGCCTCCTCTCTGGAAACTACTTCATTTACTGCTCAGATTTAATGAGAAGATTCCCTTAAGACCCAGTTCCGTTAATTAAATGAAATGAAACTATCTTACACCACAACTGTAGAGCTCTCCTCACAAAATATCCAAAGGAGATAAGAATGAGAAGAATCAGCAGTCAATTACATTTTAAAATCCAATATTAAAAGGATTATTTTATGTGCTGTAATTCTGTTAATATAAAACTTGGAACTTTCTCTAGATTTTTACTTATTGTGTATAAAATTAGCTTATGGTGTGATACATTTTGGTTCCCTGCATGATACAAAAAACTTGGATTTTTATTTTAAAAGCATGAGCATAAACAATTGCTATAAATATAAGTGCTTCTATAATTTCTTTAAATAGAATAATAAAAATGGCATCTCCAAAATAGTAAATTGTTCTATTGCTGGCTCTTCCCAAAGAGAAAGAATGACTCAAATGAAAAAATGAAAGGAAATGAAAGAGGCCAAGAGCTAAGGACTCTAATCTAGCTATTTACATTATGTTGAATCTGATTTTTCACTCCATGATATTTGATATTTTTCTTAGTCAGGACTAAGAAATAATCAATCAGTAGGGAAAATGCAGAACCCTTAGTGTCCGCATCTAGGTGTTTGGTTGCTCAGGGGCCTTAAACAAGCTCGCGTGCACCTGCCTTATGATCACAAACTATTATGAGAGGTTGTGCATCATTAACTGTTTGGTGAAAATTCATTAACATCAAGGAAAGTATTACATACATCATCGAACCTTGGCCATCAAAGTGTTAGCTCAAATATCAGCTCACTCAACTAGCCTTTATTGAAGGCATTAGGAATTGGGTAAAATGTTGGAAATACCATTATTCAAGATGTGATCCTGGAATGCTGGTGGTGGGGAAGAGGGTCAACATGAGCAGGTCTTTGATGAAACTAAGTCTGGAGAAGAGGTCCACAAGGAGAAACACAAAATGCCGCTTAGAGGAAGAGTCATTTCCTCAAGGAGTTGAGAACATAGAAGTGAACAGGGTCCACCAACTAAGACAGAGAGAGTCTCAGAAGCAAAGGAGTAAAACACTTTGGAGAAGTGTTGTTTATTTCTCTGAAAGAAAGAAACGCAAAAAGAAAAAAATTAAAGTAAAAAGGAGTGAACTTGTGCCAACATTGACTATGCCTTATAAAGAAGGAAAGGTATAAAATTAAAACTCTGATAACAAAATGAAAAATGAATCCAAAGGGCAGGACAGTCATTCTCCTAAAACAATCTGGACAGCTGGGTCCAGGCCCTTGTCTATTTGCTCATCTTGGATGTTCCTTCAGTCCACCAATACCCGGTTCACCTTAAGGCCCCTCCTGGTCCTTCAAACTTAACTAGTCTCTTTCCTCTATTCCACAAACCAGTTTGTGTCTGTGTTATGACTTACGACATTGAGTGCTATAGAGTGATAAATTGTGTGTCCCTCTCATTCATTCACTCAACACATTCTCATCGAGCTACTACTCTTCATCAGGCACTGCCCGAACCCTGGTGATACTGCCGTGAACAAAACATATAAAAACGCTTACTCTCATGGAACTGATATTCTTTTGCAGACGACTGATAATAATCAAGGTAAATAAATGAAATATAGCCTCTGCTGGCTGGTGATGAATAAAGATCAAAAATACAAGAAAGGGAAAGGAGTATAAAGCATTTTTAGATAAAATGGTCAGCTTGGGCTTCATAACTGGTAACTTTTGAGAAAAGATCGAAAATACATTGAAGGAAATAGGCCATAGAACTATCTAGAGGAAACTCAGGTTGGGCAAAAGGAAGAGCAGCTGGCATACTGGATCAGCAATGAGGAAACAGTGTGGGTGGAGAAAGTGAGCAGGGGAGAATGGTGGATCATAAATTCAGGGAGATGAAGAGGCTGGGAAGGGGGCACAATAAGCTTTGGTCTTAATGCTGAGAGAGCCTGGGGGCCACAGAAGAATTGTGAGCAGTGGAATGACTGATCTAACTTATATGAAAAGGACGTCCCTCTAGATCCTGATTTGGTAATAGTCTGAAAGGGACAAAGCTAGAAGTAGAGAGACCAGTTAAAGAGTTATTGTAATAACCAAGGCTGTAGCAGGGGAGGTGGTGAGAAATGGCCAAGGTTTGGGATAAAATTTGAAGGAAGAGTTGAAAGGTTTAAACAGACCTAATGTTGGAGGGAGAGATCACAATTACAACTAAAGTTTTGACCTGAGTAAATTTGATAGGGAAGAATGTGGGAGAAGGTCACTAGCAGGAAACAAGCAGTTTGTATGTAGATAACTATCAGATACCCAAGTGGAGAAGTCAACTAAGCAGTTGGATATACAAGTCTTGAGTAAGAGAGAGGTCTGGGAGAAGTTTCATAGAGAAGAACTGGCCTATAGATAGCTTTGAAGGCATCTAACTAGATGAGATAACCTAAAGAATGAGTTTATGTAGAAAATAGAAGTGCAGGCCTTAGTTCTAGGTACTAAGCCATTTGGAGAATATATCGATGAGGGAGAATCAAAAGAAGGGACTGAGAAAGAGTGCTCAGAGAAGAGGAAAAAGGCAGCATATATGATATAAAGAAATTGGATATTAAATTGATAAGGAAAAAATATGACAGTGTGAGAGACAAGGCGGTGGTGGTGGAATCAACAAATGCAAACAAATTGAAATGCTTAGTGGATTGGGGGATTATCATCTAGGAAGTACCAGAGGGTGTGAGCTGGAAAGACATGAACTGTTGTTGGAAGATAGAATGGTTGAAATTGAACTTATGATGGTTTTTCTCCTGCATGCCTTAATCTTCTATTTTGGCTTATTAGCAATTGAGAAACCACCCTCTCCCCACAGTGGGGTAGCTTATTCTTCCATTTGCAAAAGAAATTTTGTATACGTTGCACTTCAAATTTTCATATCCAGGAAAAACTCTTTGCACCAGAAGGATAAAGGAAAATAAGTCACCAAGATTGCTTTTGATCTGATGTAATCACTTCCAAAAGAAAATTTTTATATGGATACTTATATTTTTCACAAGATTGCTTTTGATCTGATGTAGTCACTTCCAAAGGAAAAATTTTATATGGATGCTTGTATTTTCTTAACTCCCTTTCCACAGTTCCACAGACCATTCACATATTTATTCACCGCAGCTTCGTTTATGGCTAGAGAATTGCCATAGAGACACAGAGGTGGCAAACTCCCAGCAGAGAACTGAGCAGGCTCTGAGCAGATTCCGGGGCACAGCAAGGGCCATCTTTTCTCCTTTCTGCTCTTGGTTCCAGGACACGAGTGCAGGTTCCAGATGGACAGAATGAACTTTCTGTGCATATTGACTTACACTAAGGGAATTTACCAGAACCATTGGTTTAGTTAGTTTGAAGGATGAGGGAGAAGAAAACATGCTGGTCTAAGATGTTTCTGGATAACTTTATCCACCGTTTAGAATTAGAGATGTCAATTTGAACATTGTTGCCCATGGTGACCAATTCAGAAAAAATACTTTAGAAGATTAAATACAGTAATTCCACAAGAGAGATATTAAAACACTGAAATATAGGCAGAATGTAACTTTCGTCATTATTTCAAATGAAGAAAGATTATATTATTGTAAATTTTTCCCACTTAAGCTTTAAAAATAATATTTCTTGAAATGGATTTGCTGTTTGGAATTCAAACTCCTTCTCCATCTGCATCAGCAGCCCTGGCCTTGTCTGTCCAGACTTCCTCTCACCAAATAGGAGGGATTTTTTTTTTGAAGACTCAGGACAGAATTCTAGCAGAAGTCAGACTGAGTTGCATAGTGTAAGACCTAAATGAACATACTGTTTTAAACAATAATCACAAAAATGAAGTTAAAGACAGAACTATGAGGACATTGATAGTCTACCTCTAAAAATGAAAACTATTTGATTTTTTAGGTAGTTATTTTTAATCTGCCATCTTATCAAGCATGTTGCTGTTGCTAATTAATTTTTGTTACACTGATACTATGAAGCAAATACTATTTCCCTGAGAGGTTTCTGCTTAGTTCCAACTTTCAAAGAATAAATAGCAGATTAAAGAAGCTTTATAGATCAAAGAACAAGAAGAAAAAGATTACCACCCATCTTTCAGAAAGGTTAACTCTCAATATGATAAGTGGCTTTGCGAAGCATTAAAAATAATAAACCTAATTTCTCTCTGGGTTTGCAGTACAATAAGAGGAAAGTAGAGATGAGAACATAGTTTGTGGGAAATCAATTACTTTTAACAGCTGGCAGGAAAGGTAGACTGTTTACTGGTGTTCCTTTTTCATCAAGTATACCACGGAGCAGGAGAAACCCAGCTATGAGGCAAAGATGCCCTGATGGGAGAGAAAATGGGAAGAAGGTACCTCACTTCTCTGCATGAATGGAAGCCATGATCTCAGAAATGCTACACTCTTTCAGAAATCACAGAGAATTTAAAAGATCCTAGAGTACTGGTGATGGATAAATATGGTCCCTTGGCCCTTTTATTTTAATGGAGAGAATAACAGATTCTTGCCAACAAGAGACTGGAAACTTAAAATCCTCCAAAATAGATTCTAGAAAGCATTACCAAATAAATACTAAGTGATTTCCTCTAAACAGTGATTAGAATCTGAATTTTTTCCACTTTGTGGCTCTTTTGGATAGAAGTGCTATAAGCATTCCAGTAAATATATTTTTAAAAAACATATGCCTTCATTGGCCAGCACAACGATGGCTCAGTGGTAGAATTTTCACCTGTCCTACCAGAGACACCCAGCTTTGGTTCCCAGTGCCTGCACTTGTAAAAAAAAAATATATATATATATGTATATATATATATGCCATCATTTATATAAATTTAAGAGTAGAAATGCTGGGTCAATTAATTTTAACATTATTTTTAATAGAAACTGTCAGAAAACGTCTTCAAAACGCATGTGCATTTCTCATTTTCAATGGAATGAGTTTCCCGGGCATGATATCCTTGCCAACACTTGTCTTTGCAAGTGTTTTATGACAGTTGTATAGTGATGACCCATCGAGTTTTTAGTCTGCATTGCCTTGATGAGTACTGAAGCTGAGCATCTTTTTGTAAGCTTGCTGGCCATTTAGATATTTTTTGTTCAAAGTGTTTGCATACATGTTTTTGGCCCCAATTGTTTAGTTCTTCATCCTTTTTTTGGTATTTGTATATTTCTTTATATAATTTAGACACAAGCCTTTTGTCAGTTATTCTGCTGTAAGTATCTTTTTCCAGTTTGTGGTTGCATTTTCACTTTCTTATATCCTTTGCTGATCAGAAAATTTGAATTGCAATGAAGTTAAATCTATCAATCTCCCTTTTATGTTTAATGAATTTTATATTGCTTTAAGAAATCTTTGCCTATCCTACAGTGTCCTGTATTCTTATGCCAAAATCCACACTAGAATACATTCGCTTTTCTGTTATTCTTGCAATCTGGCAGTTGTGAATCCTCTAAATTTGTTCTTCTCTGTCAGAATTGTCTTAAGAGCCTACTTTAGAATACAGGGTAAAGGATGATATTGACTCTATTTTTTTTTATGCTGCAGGATGGAGGTCACATTTCATTCTTTTTTCATGTGAGTATCCAGTTATTGCAGCACCATTTGTTGAATTTTTTTATTTGTTTGTTTTTTTGGAAAGTTCATGGACTGGAAATCAAACCCGGGTCTCCGGCATGGCAGGCGAGAATTCTACCACTGAATTACCCTTGCATCCCTCTAATATTTACTATATTTTAAAACTTCAGCTTCTGTGTGATGCGGAGTCTGTTCCGCTAGGCTAGCGAGGTCCTTCTCTCCACGTCGTCTGGAGGCAGAAGTAAAGGGGGAGCCGGCTCGGGAGATTTGGGTCTAAGGGGCGCGCGCTGGGATTACCCACAGCGGGTCTAAAGAACTGGAAGCTGAGTCAAT